>JAODOY010065051.1:0-16868 GCA_025399855.1 Forbesichthys papilliferus
GGGGCTTTTCATGGGCTGGGATGAAAAAGCTGGTGGGAGATGGTGGGACCAGTTGGTGGTTCCAGTGAGATCCCGGGCAGAGTCGTCATGAGTTGGCATATTATTATCATCAGCAGTAGCCTATACACACATATCTAATTAAACAAAAACTATTATTATTTAAAAAAAATGTTTTTTCATATGCTAAATTTCTAAGGAGCTTTAGATGTTAAAAGATCTTTTGCTTTTTGCTGGACCGCGTGTAGCGTGACCGGCCAATATGAGCAAATGTGCCTAACTGACATCTGACTGACTGACCGACCTTGTTACAAAAACGCATGCACTACATTCTAGACAGTAGATGGTGGTAATGCACCATGTAGACAGTAGGTGGCGGTAATGCACCACATGTAACATCCTCCATAGGAACACAGTATTGCACACATTTCAAACCCATATTGGTATTGGCCTATGGCTTTGGCTCAAATTGGCCTTGTACTTAAAAGCTTTCATGCACATTTGAGCTGGACCAAAAATCGTAGACAAATTATAGCCTCATTGCCCAAACATATTGTCCTGGATGGACAAAGCGGGTTCAGTGGTTTGCTTTAGAGCTCTCTGTCTTGTTCCTGTGCCAGGAGTGTATATGAAGTCAGGCAGACTGGCATGCACACGTCTGCCCTTCTGAAAAGGGTCAGGGACTATTACGTCTTCTTCGTTTTCGGCTTTTTAAATAGCTTCGCACCAAAGGCAAAGAACTTGTTTTGTCGACAGCCAGTGTTAGAGTCGTGCGTAATAAAAGGCTTTTCTTTTTGTGCCAAGCGTTGGCGTCTTTTCAGAGCTGAAAGGCGGCAACAGAAAAAAGTTTTACTAATTGACATAGCGGCAGAAATTGAGATTCCATTTCAGTCAGGGTGTGGATAAAAAGCCTGTTAAGAAACGTTTTGTCAAAAATGTTTGACTCTTCTGCTCACTTCCATACACCGTGGCTCTTTTTAGAGAAACTCATTTGTGGCTTATTTACTTCCTTTGCCTGGCATGTTTTCCTGGCACTGTGCACAATGACAAATTAAAGCTTTAGTTTCATGGCAATGACATGGAAGGTCTCGTTCTTTGTTCTGCGCTTTGAAAGAGCGCCAGAAAAGTCAGCTGTTGATAGCTCATCCTTGCTTCAATGGCGCAATTCTGTTTTTCCTGCAATAAAACATCAATTATGCTTTGTTCAGATCAAGGTTTTTGTACGGATTCACCCTGCCGATAGATCTCTAATGCATCACTGTCAATATTTAAAGGCACAGGTGTCTACACGACAAGTTGTCTACGTTAATGCTATTTATATTCATATGTAAATGCAGAATGATAATGAAATCATTCAAAAGCTGAAAGGGATTTAATAATGGTTTTTAAATAAATAAAATAACAGGAAATAGTAATATATGTGTAAGTCACTATATTGTCACTATAAGGCACGTTGAGATGTGTGTCTTGACAGCATATAATCAATGCATACTGTATGAATAGACGTATGCTTGTAAAGCATTTCACTACTTCATCCAATAGACAATAACAAAAGGTCAATAATACTAAACAAATGTAAAGACATTCAACACTTTGCTAATAAAGGTATAGTCAGCTATTGCAAGTTCATTTTTGTCAAATTCAAATTCACAAAATATATCCTCGCTAGCTTACTGTTCTCTGTGCATGCTGAAATAATAACCCGGTACTTCTACACAGCCCTGGCTCCGTAAATTGGAACATAAACAAAGGGGGGAACATCGCTCACAACAACAAATTCCGCTTGTCTTTGCAATGCGTTTCAATGTGTGGTGTGGATCTTCTGAAGGAGTTTGTTTTTGATTTGAGCTCAGAAAGCATTCTAGAGAATGACTAGCCCTGCCATTAACATGCAACAATGCCCAAATTGCTATTTTATACGAGTTGATTTGTCTATCTGATTTTATTCAGAGCAAGAAGGATCAGAGAAAAACATGAGGAATGACACCCCCAAGGTCAGCTGAAGTCAAGAGACATCAATTTGGTGACCTTTAACCCTCCTCCCAAACCACTGCCACTCATGTTAAATGGTTCTTGTAGATGGAGAGGGTTTTTGTGCAGAAATAAATTGAAGAAAGCCAGTGGATATAGAATGATTTCATTCTCTCTTCCTCTTACCCTTTTTTCTATGTTCTTTTAAAGAAAAGGAGCCTTTGACGTTAAAGAGTTTTCACTACAAAGCAATGCAAACCGCGATGACTGTAATATAGCTACTTAGCTCTTCATTTATGGTTTTCTTTAAAAGAAATAAATATAGTCTAACACTAGCAGTCAATTTAGTTCCCAGACCTCTCACTTTACCGAAATAAACTCAAAGCACCTTAACATAGGCCTTGCTTTAAAATATCAGCATTTACTTAAATCTTGCAGTCCTTTATGCTGCAACTTCTGTACTAAAGGTGCTATATAAATAAAGTTTATATTATTATTATTATTATTGTTATTATTAATATTAGGAAATGCAAAACCAATTGTACTTTACACTACGGCTTCTTCAATGTGTATACAAAATAGTTATTTAGTGGTTCCTGCTAATTTCCATGTACAATGTCACTGTCTGTGAAGTTGCAGTGCCCTTATAATATCTGGATGTTGACATCACCTGTTAACATCAATAAAACTCGAGAGAGATTCATCACAAATATTTGTGAAAATGACATCCAAACTATATATGCAAATCCCAACAAATCCAATGGTTGTTGATTTAGGATATATCAATTTCGTTTTGTTGTAATCTAATAACACCTGCACACAACAAAATACTGTAACATATTGTCTTCAATTGATAAGCAAACCTTTCTGTGTCATTATTTGTACAGTAAAACTAATAAGACAACATTTATATACTGTAAACATGACACTTTGCATATGCATAAATTAATCAGGATAGAAACATTTCAAGCTTGTGTTGATGTGAAATTTCCACCTTAAAGTCTTTAACCTAATATACAAATGCAATGTTTATCACTGAGACTATGTATATTTGAAGAAGAGCTCCATGTCAAATATGTCTCTGCAGAAACGATGCTATAGGAACTGCTTCTGTTATTTCTATCAGACATGAGAGCAGGCTGTGACAGATGTTCCTTTCACCTAAACAGGGGCTGTAATAACACTTTCACACAAACACGCAAACACACACACATGCACACACAAACACTTACCATCCAGAACCTCTCTGATACACACACGCACACACACAGAAGAAGAAATGACTTTGAACTTGGTGTCAGTCGGTCTGAATGCAGCTGGGACCACCGGGGTCACCAAGCTCTTTTCTCTACGTATGTCTCCGCCCTGATGTGCTGATGGCTGGCTGGAGGTCGGAGGGGTCGCAATACACTTTAGACCACCAGGCCCGGCCATAAGGCTCTCTTTGTTATGGGTGGCAGTTTGCCACTGCAGAATGCTTTGATGCAGTCCACGTTTACTGTTAGACAGTGTGTAGTGACCCTAGCTAACATCACACAGTGCTCGTGTGTGATGTCCACAGCTGTGGATCAAAAGCACGTCTATACATTGATAAGGGAAGTCAACTGTCAAGTTAATTGATATTAATTTATTCTGTCATGGTAAAAGTACACATACTGAAGACACCGTTGCAGAAAGTTTAGTTGTAAGAGCTGTATTTTCTCCATTTCTTATTTTATTAAGGACTTCAAGTTCCCAATTTTACGGAGCCTTTGTTGTCGTATCTTGCTCCATAATGCCACACATGTTGACAGGTCAGGACTGCAGACAGGCTAATCTGCACTCTGCTTACAGTAGTTAGTCATGCACTTGTAATCCGTGCAGAATGTGAACTTTGTGTTGTCCTACTGGAAAATACAGGGATTTCCCTTACCTGGAAAAGAACACATCGTATATGTACGTAAGTATGATTATATGTATATCTTTCTGCGTGAATGGTGCAAGATACCCATGCCATCTAGTGTACACTAGGTGACATAGAGTGTGTTCTGTGAGAGCACAAGCGATACTTACATACAGTATATGCTGCCATCTAGATGCTGTGTTTTACAGGGAAATCTGCATTTTCCTGTAGGACAGCCGAGACGCACAGATGACTAATGAGTGCATAAGCAGTGAGTGTGTGTGTGTGTGTGTGTGTGTGTGTGCTAGTCGTGCACGTCAGGAAGACCGGCTGCCAAGATGTTTAATCATGTTCAATAAGTTACAGAAGACACTGAGATGATATCACATCTATTAATAGGCACACATCATTACGTTGTGTATTTGGAAGAGGCCCAAAACATGAACATTTTGTCAGAAAATAGTAGGCTATATACTGTAATGTTATTTTAAGAAGAAAAAAAACTAAACGCTCTCTAACTGTACAGTACTGTGTTATAGGGATATATATTTATGTGATCATAATTACCAGATGTACATTCATTTGACGTACACAGTAGCCTAAGGTATGACTAATGGCTTAGCTAAAACCAGTGAGTAGACAATTTTATATAATAATTTTGTCATCTAAAAACATAAGGCTGAAGATTAGCAGGAACAAAACAAAGCAGATAAACCACCACCGTCCAACAGACGCACGCACACACTGATTCATTGTATTCTTCATTTATTTTGAGGCAGCCTATGCCGCTAATTATCTTAGGCATGGTTTTGCATATTGTGTTTATTTAATGTATTCATAGTTTGTGTGTATATATATATATATAAATATGGTGTAATGTACAAAGGGAACAGGGGCCTTTTTTGCTACAGTTTATACAAACACATGACTGACACTGCCTATAGGGGCTGATACTGTAAAATAATATCTAACAGCAGCCTTCTCTAGTGTTCCACGTTCTATTCTTGGCACACAGACAATATTGCAAACATAATAAAGGGACTACAATAGTGTTCCAAGTTCATCCAATGCTGCTTTAAAGAAAGCATCGTACACATAACACATTACAGTTACAGATGCAAAAACAATGTCCTTTGAATATGTCAGGGAGATCTGACAGCTTTGGAGAAACAAGAGAATCTACTTTCCCTGTGATATGGCCTCCAACTACATCACAGTGCAAGCATATATATGTTGTAGAATTGCATTTGCAGACACCCAAGCCTTTGTTTAGATTATAACTTTAGATGCAAGTGTGTGTAATAGGCTGGTCTCTGAGAAAGGTGCTCTTAGTGGAGCGCCTAATGTTTACCCATTTTGCCAGCCATGCTCACATCCTATCACAAGCAAGCAACATATGGCTGGATGCTGCATGGCGGACAATAGCTGTCGAGCTGTGTTTGTGAGGAAGTAATTGTGTTTTAACCTTTAGAAAAGATGAATATGCACCCATAGCAAACAATCTTATGGTCAGCAGATGCCTCTATTTGTCTTGTCTTGTCCAGATGGGGTTGGAGGACAATAAATTGTACAAAACATGTAACCAAGTAATCCAATGTTTAGCAGTGGACTACGGTTTTAATAAATGTTCAATAAATTGATGATACATACTGTTAGAACATACATTATATCAAATACACAAAATAATAGATCTGCTGTGATAAAACATTGAGAATGTGGCTCAGTTTGTCAACTGTTGCTGAGTTAAGGCTCTTTTATGTTGATCGCCATTCTTAGTTTTATTCACATTAGTATTTCAATAAATGACACTATAGACAATAATTTTATTCACTTTATGGTTGATTTTTCATATTTATCCCAAGTGATGAAAGTGGTTTGACCAAACACAACAAACCATTGTTTTAGCAGTCTGTAAGGGTTTTTTAAGAATTATGAAAACATGTATCTCTTTAAATCTTCAATTTGAATGGTAAGATGTATTTGACCATTGCCACACCCTGCTCACTAACACATATGTCAGCACAATTTGAGAGAAATAAACCTTTCTGTGCATAGAAGTCAGATATTTTACTTAACTCGTGAAGAATGGGGGGGAAAAAGCAATAATGATTTTGTTGACTGTAAATATACTGTACAGTGTAACAAGCACGTTGTTATTTTACGCTAAATGATGACACATTCTATTTCACATCTAACTGATTTTTAACAGTAGGTGACGAGACAAAACCCTTGTTTAGTGAATGAGCGAAACGTGCATTCACCGTCAGCTTCTGTCCCATGTGCCAACGGAAAATCCCCCGCAATCTTTGTATTGGATAGTGAAAGGCAGAAAGTGATTACCCAGAGTGCTTTGGGAAGTTAATGTTCACAATCCGCACAGCGGGACTCTTGGAGTGATGACAGAGGAAGTGCCTCGGGGCGGGCATCTCTTCACTACCATCTCACTTTCACTGTTTCTGACACCATGTTTACCCCCGACAGATGGCTCCAGTGCTAACGCAGACACTGAGGAGCTATGGAACTGCTGTAGCTGATATAACACCAAGAGGTGTTGATGATCCAAAACAAACCAGGCCGAGTTAGTGTAAAACTGACTATAGGATGTGTCTCAGCTGTGTCTTGGTCAATAGGTGTCTCTCTTTTAGGATTTAAGCAATAGTAAAATGAAAGAAGGGAATAAGATAAGCGTGTGTGAAAGCAAATATCCTAATCCAGGTGTCTTCAGTGATCGACCATGAATACAAAATGGGAAAACGCAAAAACTGAAAAGTGAGAACAGAATAATTTGTGCTTGAAGGGAATATGACTCAGTGACACCATGGTCCCCAAACACACTCATTTTGTCAGGTGGCTGGCGCCCACAGTATTACCTTTGCATATCAAAGAAGAATTGTTCGGTTTTGCCTTCAGGCCCCAGAAATGGCACACAGCATGACACCTCGAAATATGACTTCCTGAGTTGTTCAGGGGGCATAACTGTGTGTGTGTGTGTGTGTGTTTATTTTTGTGGTTGGAACTAAATGGCAACAGTGTGGCTTATTAGTTTGTTTGTGTAACTGGAGTTGCAGCATCCATAATTTGCATATTCCAGAATAGACTAAACATTTATTAAATAAAACATCAGTTCACGCTAATTAAAACATTAACTGTGAAGCCGATTTTCATTGTCATGCACATTTCCTCCTACAGTAAATGTACACTATTTTACAGTGACTTTTATACTGACACTGTCATTGATGTAGCATGGAAAATACAATCCTACAGTATACACTTCATTCATTCAAAATAAATACATTAATTTGTGTATGACATGGAGGTACCCTCCACCCCAGCTCTCTGATGTAGTTTCAGACAAAAAACTAGGAAAGAACATTTTTGTTCCACTGGTTTCAACAACAAGGGGAACTGCTGACACAAATCGAGAAGCCACACTCAACCAGTAGCCATTAATGATTAGATGTAAAGTGTGTGTGTGTGTGTGTGTGTGTGTGTGTGTGTGTGTGCGTGTTTCTGCTTTTTGTGTCCAAACATGCAGCACCCCGGGGAGACTGAACAAAAAGACACTTTTCTGCTGTGTATGGTTGATTGAGCACGTGTTTAGTATGTCTGTTGAGCATGTGAGCGACCAGTGTGAGGGGAATGGCAGTGCCATCAAAATGCACAGGTAATGATGCACTATAGCGATACATTCCCTGGGGAAATGAACTGGCTGCCTCCACGGCGACACATGCACATCCTTGTAAACATAGCTAGGTTTACATGGACACATTTTTGTCATTTTTAATGGAATCTTTCTGATTGGCGGTTTTGGGTTATGTCACATAATTGAGTCTGGTGTTTACATGCGCCATCGCAACTTATCGGAATTGATGTAAAACATGTACACATTATCTAGTAATATAATTACTATAATATAATATAATTATAATGTAACGTGTTCCGCTAGCAAATGGTATAACCGGCTAGCTTCTAGTTGTAGGTACGTCGGAGAGTGAGGCTATTTGTGTGACTGGTGGAGAAATGTACGGCTCAAGACGAAGTCACCGTATTAACTCCCGTTCATTTATTGTCACGCGTTGCAGTTGATTTGTCCAGACTTTGTATCGTTTTTATAATAAGCTACATCCATTGTACAGTGGCTGTGCAGAATAGTATACAGGCATCACACAAAACATAATAGGTGGGGCATGCGCATTAGAACGCAACCAGGTAGTATTTGTGTTTCTCTTCCGATCCTGCTGTTTATATGGAGCATTTTCTTTCGGGTTTGGCTTTTATCCATGTTCCAATTTGTAATTATAGGGTCCATGTAAATGCAGGTACTGAGTGGTGCAGCAGTAATGGCATTGTCTTGGCATGTCCTTCGTGTGTAAATGTGGGTAAATCTTTAAAAGTCCCATATCAATCCAAATATACACTGTCATTTTGGACAGGCTTAGGTCATGTCCAAATTGTCCTTATGGTCCAATGGTACAAATGGACAGCTACCGAATAAAAGTTGTTTTCTCTCTCTAGTTTGAAAACTTAGATAATTAATATTTTCACATGCTGTTTTATAGCAATCCCAACTGTTAACTAATAACTGAATGCTTTGCTAATTTAGCATATTTTTTCACGAGTTGTTTTATGAAAAGCTCTACAGTACACAAAATGTGTATTTCTCTCAAATGTTGTTTACAAATATGAAAACCAATTTTATTAAGCATCTGACAGGTGTGGCATATCAAGATGGCGATCAAGATGCCGATCTCCTCAAATGTGCTCTTGTGCTCTTGTGTTGTATATTTTCTTTCAACCCAACTTGCCTTGCTATTGGGCTACAGTAGAAGTGAATGAATGGCTGCAAGGCAATTGGTTACAATCCAGAAATCATGTTGGACACATTTCAATATGTATCCAGCCCTCTCATTTTAAGGTAAGAGTAGGCAGTGGTAATTAACATGGGGTTCCAGAACCCTGCCAGCTGTGAGATGCATTTTTGTTGGACCACAAGTTAAAAAAGAAAGATAGTAAATCCGTGGCAAACAACACATGTGTGCATGTGCATGCTTCATGTATGTTTGTGTGTGTTCTGTCCCCTGTTAATGCTGAAGTGTGTGAAGTATGCTGTCCTCCAACAGGGAAAATGTCAAAGCGGAAACGTCAGTAAGGCCACTCTTTGTTGAGAGCATATAATGGCAAGAGAAAACGAGAAAGGCACATTACATTCAACAAAGCAAGTATACTTGAATAGTGAATTACAGTGGTTTTAGCTGACTATATAATTACTCTTCTGTGCTGTCCTGCTGTGCGTGGTTAGCAGAGAAGGGGTCAGTGGCAACTGTAATTGCTATGTTACCTGAGTCCTTTGGTTTTAGAGCCATTTTTAGAGCATTAATATTACATTCTGTTATCGACTGTTCACATCTCAATTGTATCTCCTCAGGTACAGTATTGTGTCAATCTTTTTTCCATCTGTAGGATTACGCCTACTTATTTTACAAAATATTCACAAGGATATAAATGGTATCGCTTCTATTGCATTGTTTTGCATTGTTAAAGCAATAGTATTTAAGTTTCAAAGGGCTGTAGCCTACAGGCCCACATTTCACATGGAAACATATGACTCCCCGTTAACCTATTCCTCCCATACATAACACAAAAACAAAAAACAAAACAAAAAAACAAAAAAAAACAAAAAAAACAAACAAAAAGAAAACAGCAATAATTACAATTATTAATTCATCTTTTTTCATTTAGGCAAAAATGTATACATTTAAAGGTATAGTCAGCTATTGCAAGCTAAATGTAAGCTAATACACTTTTTGTCAAATTCAACAAATATCTCCTCACATTTCGCTATATTACCGTTCTCTGTGTGTGTTGAAAAAATGATCTTATACTTCTACACAGCCCTGGCTCCGTAAATGGCAACATAAACAAACTGGCAAACTCCGCTCGTATCAACAAAGCCATAGCACTACACTTTGCTTCACAATGCAATGCTATGTGTGAGGCGCCGCCGCGAAGGACGGCAGAGCAATACTGTTTTGATTTGAGCTTGAAGTTAGCAAGAATGACCTTGCCTATAATATATTGTAAAATGAGCCTTTCTGTGTTAAATTGATACCACCTTATTGTAAGGTTCCCAATCTTAAAATTCTAATTTAAAGTTCTGGCCTCAGATGTGACATAATTTCTGTGTTACTTGCAACCAATCTTATGTCCTATCTATCCTGTATATCCCAGACATATAGCCAATCAAGTTAGGGCATTGTAAAATACAAACCCCACCAGACATGTTCATCTTGAAGGGGGAGTAGTCAGTCTAAAATGTGAGATGGAACGAGCAGTCTATAAAACGCAGTGGTTCTACAGTATGTAATGTAATCCATGGTTCTACAGTGTAGCCTAACTAAGCAAGCTTCCACCATTGGTTAACAGGGCTAAAAACATTCCATATTAAGGTAAACGAGATTGTACTTTCTCTTATCTCCCATATGACTCTAGGTCTAACCAAATTAAGATGCTCATTTGCATAAGGGAGATTGATGAGATAAGAGGAAATACTTTCGTCTCTGGAAAATAAGTGCACTGTTAGACCAAGTGGGGCTCTTAGATGAGATGTCATAGCATATTAGAACACCCATGCTTCATAATTTCTCCATGCAACCTATCTTCGTAATCACTTTAAGTGATCCAAGCTCTTTGCCTGCCTATAAAAAGGCAACATGCAAATTGGAAGACAGCATTATGTTTTCTAATGAAATGTTCACGTAGCAGTGGAGAAAGCACAGACACACTTGCCTCCGTGCTTTCTTTCAAACAGAGAAATTACACGGTAGATAGAAACATCTGCCGCAGATTTGAAAATTATAGTAAGTGCAGACAAATGAATTATGCATTACAAAGATTTTTTTTTGTCTGTTACCTTAATTGAGATTCAAATTGCATTACAGAATCCCCCCAAAATAATAAAAAAAAAAGGTATAACAGAACAATATGCATAATAGCTGATTGTATTATTGAAAATATGCAGCATTGCTTCACAAAAACACCAGGCTTCTGAACCTAATTCAGATCAAATAAACTACGTTTAAAACAAATAACTCATATCCACGAGAAGTTCTCTGACATGAAACTTGCTCGGCGAAGGCAGGAGGAAGCGACGCGCACACTGAGACTTTGTTTGTGTACTAAAAACAGCAGCACAATTTCTTGCAATCAGACACTGTGTACGGATCGGGGTGCCCTGCAGTGCTCTGTGTGCACTGCTATCCCGCGGTGAAATTGCTGTCAACACTCCCTCCTTTCAGCGTTCGGGAGGGCTCAGGTAAACGGGATTCTCTCCGTCCACTCTCCACCCTATCCCACCCACTGAGCGGGGCGCCATGCTCCATTCACATCAACACATTTACTGACCCTTCCTGTAGCACAGAGGCACACAGAGCAAGCGATTGTTTTTATTTATTTATTAATTTGTCTGTCTCGCTACTCCTCGGCCTCTCTACTTTTGGTCTGGATTTTGTGTCATTTAAACAAAAAAATGTAAACAGATTTGTTTCACACCTTATGTTTACAGTAGTATTTTATCTGCAAATTGGTGCTTTTAAAAATATACTGGGTGATATTCAGTGTTGTTTCTGCTGTGTGAGCTTAGCAATGTGATGATTGCTCTCTGATTGACAGTGACGATCATAAGCAGGGGTTTCTATATCAGCCATACAACACCCAAGCAATGGACTGTAGGTCTTGGGGATACAAGGTGACTTTCAATGTACTGTAAGTCGGTTAGGGAATGCTTTGTTTTTTGTGAACCGGTCAGTTTAGGGAACAAACTGCCATCGGTTTAGAAGGAAACCTTCCTGTGGTATATTAACTCTTTAGTGACATGCACAAATAATGATTCAGATGTTTCACTGAAACGTTTAAATGATACATTTAAACTGAAGACAATCAATGAATAGCATAGGCTGAAAGATAATGTTCCAAAACTATTTTGTCGTGTAAAACATTTCGGTGTGACATAAAGTCTACAGTACATTGTGCAGCATATTAATTGCTTACTTCCACTGAACAACATGTATGATCCCCGCCTTTGACATGTGTACCAGAGTGTGAGAGTGAATCATTGACTCAGACCATTAGCCAGATAATGTAGGCAGTCGAAAGAGAGACTGAGAGAGAATGGAGGAGAAAGTGATGGCTCCCCACTTTGCATAAAATCCTCCGGGAGAGTGTAGAAATGCCGTCATGAATAATGCATCAGTTGCTTAATTTATAGCCAAACTTTAAATAGCGCTGAAGCTCACTATATGCTAGTGTGAGAAAATTCATCTTGTGCCATTATTTGCTTACTGTGTGTGCTGTGGAAAGTCTGATCTAAGGCATAGTGATTAAACAACGGCCTGCCACTGATGAACACAATAGTTTTTACACCACGCGTCGTCTCGAGCGCATTTGGACTACCGATGAGAAATGTGAAATGTAAATAGAAGATTCCTCTTTCGGTGCCCTGCTTCTTCCTCATGTAACAAAACCAAACAACATTTCTAAATGTTTTGATGTTTGGTTTGGTCAGACGCTATACTATACTGTCTTCACTCATGTTTAATTTGGGCAACATGGTTTGCTGTTCGGTTCTGCTTGTGTAAAGCTGAAGCACATTATATTTGACCTAACTTTGTTTATTTTGTATTTTCTCTTATATTATTATTATATTAACTGCTAACCATTTCTGTTAATAATATTAACACTAATAAAACACTATAGTTTCCTTCCAAAATCTCCCTGTGTCCATGTATTCTAGCTTCCGCAGTTAGCTCAGATTTCTAAATGTTCTACAATGATCCATCCATCAATCCATTTTCTCCCGCTTATCCCGAGTCGGGTTGCGGGGGAAGCAGCTCTAGCAAGGGACCCCAAACTTCCCTTTCCCGAACCACATTAGCCAGCTCTGACTGGGGAATCCCAAGACATTCCCAGGCCACTGTGGAGATATAATCTATCCACCTCCCAGAGGCCTCCTCCCAGATGGACACACCTGGAACACCTCCCAAGGGAGGCACCCATGAGGGCATCCTTACTAGATGTACGTACCACCTCAACTGGCTCCTTTCGACACAAAGGAGCAGCGGCTCTACTCCGAGTTCCTCACGGATAGCTGAGCTTCTCACCCTATCTCTAAAGGATACGTCAGCCACCCTTCTGAGAAAATCCATTTCGGCTGCTTGTACCTGGGATCTTGTTCTTTCGGTCATGACCCACCCTTCATGACCATAGGTGAGAGTAGGAATGAAAATTGCCCGGTAGATCAAGAGCTTTGCCTTCCAGCTCAGCTTTCTTTTCTTCACAACGGTGCGGTAAAGTTATTGTAATACGGCTCCTGCTGCTCCGATTCTTCGGCCAATCTCTCGCTCCATAGTCCCCTCACTCGCGAACAAGACCCTGAGGTACTTGAACTCCTTCACTTCGGGTAAGGACTCATTCCCTACCCGAAGTAGGCAGTCCATCGGTTTCCTGCTGAGTACCATGACCATGATTTTGTGGTACAATTACCTCCTCAGTTGAGGTCAGCCGCGTCCCATCTTTACTGTACACAGCTTGGATTGTTCCCCGCTTCCCTCTCCTGAGGTGGCGGACGGTTTTCCAGAAACACTTTGGTGCAGACCGAAAGTCTTTCTCCATGGCTTCTCCAAACTTCTCCCACACCTGCTTCTTTGCTTCCTCTACGGCAGATGCTGCAGCCCTTTGGGCCAGTTGGTACCTTGCAACCACCCTCGGAGACTTCCGGGAAAACATATCCCGAAAGGCCTCCTTCTTCAGTTGGACAGCTTTCTTGACCAGTAGTGTCCACCTTTCGAGGGTTACTGCCCTTGAGGCGCCTATGACCTTGAGACCACAGCTTTCTGCCGCAGCTTTAGCAATGGAAGCTTTGAACATTGCTCACTAAGGTTCAATGTCCCCAACCTCCACAGGGATGCCAGAGAAGCTCCGCCAGAGGTGTGAGTTGAAGTTCTCACGGACAGGGTCCTCCTCCCAGTTCACCCGCACTACCCATTTTGGTTTACCAGGTCTGTCCAGAGTCTTCCCCCACCCCTTGACCCAGCTCACCACCAGATGATGATCAGTTGACAGCTCTGCCCCTCTCTTCACCCGAGTGTCCAAAACATGCGGTCTCAGGTCAGATGATACAATCACAAAATCAATCATCGACCTTCAGCCTTCTTCAGCATCCTTATGTTCGATCATGGTGTTTGTTATAGAAAATCCATGACTAACGCAGAAGTCAAACACCAAACGCCCACTCTGGTTTAGATCAGGGAGGCCGGTCCTATCAATGAATCCTCTCCGGGTATCTCCATCATTGCCCACGTGCGCGTTGAAGTCTCCCAGTAGAACTATGGAGTCTCCTACTGGATCTCCATACAGGACTCCATTGAGGGCCTCCAAGAAGGCAGAATACTATGAACTGCTGTTCGGTGCATAGGCACTGACAACAGTCAGATTTTCTACCACCACCACCCACAGCGAGGCAACCCTCTCGTCTACCGGGGTAAACTACAATGTAACGGCGCTCAGCCGGGGACATTTGAGTATCCCCACACCCGCCCTGTGCCTCACACCCTGGGCAACTCCAGAGTAGAATAAAGTCCATCCCCTGTCCAGGAGTACGGTTCCAGAACCAAGACGTAGAGGTAAGCCCAACCAGATCTAAATGGTAGCGCTCCACCTTCCGCACAAGTTCAGACTCCTTCCCCCACAGCGAGGTGACGTTCCGCATCCCCAGGGCCAGCTTCTGCTGCCTGGGTCTGGTCCATCGATGCCCCTGACTTTCACCGCCACCCATGTAACAGCGCACCCGACCTCCACGGTTCCTCCCACGAGTGGTGGGCCCATAGGATGGTTCTACAATGATGTTTAAGTATAAAGGGACTTAGGAGTGAATTCACTGATATACTGTATTCACGGGCATACTGTTCTACCAGGAACAACTTTTATACATTACATATTCTTGAGTTGGGGATTAAGTTTACTGCCCCTCTGCGACAATAACAAAGCTGGCCACAATAACGCTTGTGCTATATGCAACACCTACTGCAGAGGAAAGATAGCATACTGAATGTGTGTGTGAACTTTACCGCCACCTACTTTCTCCTCTGCTCCATGGTAATGAGGCAGTGAATGGCAGCCCGGCTGCAGAGAAACAGACGCAGCAAGCAGCTGTGGACTCCCACGTGCGCACGCACACACACACACACACACGCGCGCGCGCACACGTCTGCCTACTGAGCGCCTGGTACTGGGGTGACAGAGTGTGGGTGGTGCTTTTTGGGAGTGTACAGACACAGGTATCGTGCTATAGCATCAGAACTAAGGAGAGAGAGCTCTTGTTTCTCTTCCAGACTCATAAAAGTATAGGAAGCTTCTATGTAGATCTGTGAAAAACATGCAATTTGTTGTCTTACACGTTATTTTGGTGTCACAGTTTGATCTGCCACTGAGCCAGGATCTGTTTCCTTCAGGCTACTTACTGTTCATCAGAGTTATGATTCAGTTTAAATAATGGATGAGATATGGCTGAATTTGAAGGTAAACGTTCCAAAGTAGGTTTGCTGTATAGTTTATATACTGTGTGTGTATGTACTGTGTGTGTATATATATATATATATATATATATATATATATATATATATAAAGTTAATCAGTGAGTGTTTTGTATTTGTTTATGTATTTCTTATATGCATGTTATGTTGATTAATAGTTGATAGCAAACACATTTATTTACTTCACAAACTTGATAATGCTATAATTATCAGGTCACGCATTTCACAAAGATAAGCAGGTAATTGTGACTAATGAAGTGTATTTGTTACAAGGCTAGAGTATATTACATGGGGTTGTTGCTTTAAAGCAGCTGAATCACAACTGGTTTGTTCTATTACAAACAAAGAACACGAGATCCATTTACCTTGTGTGCAGTCAGTTTAGATTTTTGACGCTTGGCTTCCACCATTGCTTGTAGTTTTTCATATTCAGCCGGTTTGTACTTTGAGCTCCAAAAACCATGTTTCATCCGCACTGACAGTTTTTCTGCATGGGTGGAAGCAAATGATACGGCTGAATTAGGATAATGGTTCAGAATCGCAATGCTTATGTAGTCTGAGGTAACGTTTTTAAGCTGATTTCAACAAAAAAAGAGGGGGCATGTTTATGTTCTGTAGGGGTCATTCATTATAGGCTTCTGCTAGCTATAGAGTCGAGCAGGAGACAAATTAGCTATGCTCGGCAGTTTGTGAGGTTCTGCTGTGACTCAAACCGAAAGGTAAATAAACAGAAGCATAACTGCATCTGACATCTTATCAACAGCCATGTAGCTTAGCTTGACATCAACGTGTCCAACTACTCTTGCACAAAAGAGCATGTTAATTCCATGGTCAGCAATGCTTCCCAACCGATCAGCACTTACCTGCATCTTCTGCTCTGTAGGTTGTGATGAAGGCAGGGCGATTACCAGCCATCACTGCACATTTGTTGATGTAGGCCTATTATGGATATGAATATGAACTCCTCAGTTCTAAACAGCAGATGCTAAAAAACACATAAAAAACACAGAAGTTTGATAGGAACAGACCTTTGAGAAGAATGGTTCTTGTGTTCTTCATCTTAATTATCTGTAATCTCTGTTTGTTTTGTCAACAACAGCATGACCTGCTAGATCCATATAACTATAGGCTAGATAGATCAGGTCTAAGGTATTTCTTGTGCTGAAATGGCTTCAATAGTCTGAATGTATCAAATGTTTTGATTACATTCTACCTGCTGCTACATTCTACTGCCTCTGAAGATTAACTAAATAAACAAACTCATTCCTGTCATCATTCAGCTTCAAAATGTATAAAGAACAGCAAGGTAGCCTAACGCATTTTGCTTGCATAATCAGTTTCATGCTGGTTATGATGGGCGTAATTGTGAGAAATAACTGACACATACCTGTGTGTGTGTGTGCGTCTGCGTGTGTGTGTGTGTGTGTGTGTGT
>JAODOY010065062.1:0-16864 GCA_025399855.1 Forbesichthys papilliferus
ACAATACAAAATGAGTAAAAACAATACAATATATAAAAAATAAAGTAATACCACCACTCATGTTACACTCATCATCTATCATCAATAGAAGTACAGTTGCAGTATGGTAATACACATTAATACTACTTAATTCCTTTGTTCTGCAGCACTGACCAATTTGAGGATAAACAACATTAATCAGTGCCCTAAAGGTGCAGAAGATGATAAAATATCCTTTCATACATTTAAAGAAGAAGCGTAAGTGGCAATTGCAAAATTATGCAAAACCTTTTAATATATATATAAATAGCAGCCTACCAACATAATGTTTTTATTTGTATTTTTTCAGGTGGAAAGGTCTAAAAAAACTTTCAACGACATCGTATTAAAGATGTTAGATATATTTTGCCTCTATAGCCTGTTTTGTTTTTAATTTGATAATTTCTTTCTGTTTAACTTGTTTTTTTTTTTAATTTATTTGAGCTGAGTGAGTTCTGAATCCCCATAATTATCTGTGTGAAATACCTGCCTTGGAAATATTGATTTCAGTTCTTCTAATTTGCATTTTAACTTGCTTTATTGTTAATTGATATGCAATTACGCTGAAATAATAAACTATCACTCATTTGACAAAACTGTTATTATTTAACCATATACGGGAATATGATTTAATTACAATATACAGAGAAACTAGATAATCTATAAAAACAAAACATAAGTGGGGGACAAGTAGGGTTTTGTGATCTTGAACACACCAACAGAAGGCGTGGCTAGAAAGTGTCATGGCGTTTTCTGTCCACTAATACATTTCCAGACCATTGTAAATTAATATTTTCGTTAAACAACAACAATCAAAATCTGTAACATTTGTAGGCACTCTCGCTTTGGAGTCAGGCATGGGTACTGTCCACGCCAGGGTAAGTACAGTTCTAATTTGAAAATAAGAGCATGACCTCTACACTATACAGTCTACAACAAAGTACAGTATCCCAGAGCGCGGCTGATGAATGCTGTCCTGTCATAAGAACGCGGCCACGCTATCAAATCGCTTATGAGTAGGCCTAGCTAGGATATAAAAACTGTCCTAATATATAGACACTATTTTGTATTCATGTTTTGCTAATGATGAGAGGGTGATATTACCACTCCCACAAAAATGTCTATGAGTAGCCTAGCTATAAATACAATCGTCTAAATATGCTTTACTTTGACATGCAAGCTCTTTATTTGCTATTGTATTGACAGCTTACTCTGTCATATACAGAGCAGCTACTGTTGTAACACCAAAAAAGTACAGTCTACAGTATTTTATGATAATTTAAAATTGTACATAGCAAACCGTATTTTTCAGAGATGACTGCTTCTGGTCAACTGATGATTTACATCACAATTCACAGCTATGATGTTGCGTTGCTTTGTTTTACAGAGCCTTGACCCTCTCCCCATGCATGGGCCTGAATTAGGAGTCCATGCTGATGACATTGAAATACCAGAAGTTGAGCAGGATGCAAAACAAGAAGTTCTTGAAAACAAAGATGTAAGACTTTTATAACCCTTTATAATAATATATAACATAAGCATAATATTTCTATAATAATTATAATAAAAACAATATGTGATTAAACATAATTATTAATGATTGTTTTAAATCTGATGAATGTGTATTAGGTTGTAGTTCAACAAGTTCACATAGACGGGCTTGGACGAACCAAGGAGGACTTCTTGACTTATGAAATCGCTGAAGTTTTCCGGGCGAAGAACTTAATTGATGTGAGTAATCATTAGCATAATAATAGCACTCTACTTGATCATTTTACAGTATGTCTCATAATACCTTAGCAGGAATAAAATGTCTCTTGTTGTAGGTGATGAAGAAATCCCATGAAGCCAGACAAAGGCTGCTTCGTCTAGGCATCTTTAGAAAAGTAGAAGTTGTAATCGACACCTCACAAGGTACTGTTACCCATTAGACAGTTGTAAAGGTTTTCTGTGACGCAACTGGCCCTGTTCTGTTTACCATTGCTACAGGTACAACCAACGGTTCTTCTTTTTTAATTGAATATAGCGTAGCGCCAAGACTTAAAACGTTGCCCATTGGTGTCATAATACATTTGGCCAAGATGTGTGATGTTTTCTACATATTAAATATGTGTACCATGCTGATAATGTCCTACATGTGTGTGTATTATTTATTTTCTTAAGGTGTGGATGCGCTTCCTAATGGCCTCGATGTAACTTTTGAGGTGACGGAGCTCAGACGAATGACAGGTAGCTACAACACAATGGTTGGGAACAATGAAGGAAGCATGGTGAGCATTGTTTTGAGATGATATCCCTTCAGTTAGCTGAATTTGGTTCAACTGCAGTAACCTCATAGGTTACATTAACGGCCTTTCTGTGTTAACATGCACATTTTTACATACTCATTTAGGTACTGGGTCTAAAGATGCCTAATGCACTTGGCCGAGGAGAGAAGCTCACCTTCCAGTTCTCCTATGGCACCAAAGAGACCTCCTATGGCCTTTCATTCTTCAAACCTCAACCAGGCAACTTTGAACGCAGGTAAGTGTACCAACGGGCGTATGGCATGATAGAAAACAGCTTTTAGTGTAACCAAGAGATTTATTGGTGATTCAAAGTCAAATGCAATTTCATTACCTGTTATAAAATCGAATATATTTGTGTAATAATATTACATATGCAAACAATTGTATAATGACAGTAGATTCTCAATGTCATGCTTTTTAAGGGATACATTTTTGGCTATAGTTTCCATACACACGAACTGTATATTCACATAATATGTATATCTAAATTATTTTACCGTATAATTATTTTACCTCAGCGAAAGGATTTCATGGTTTTAAATGTAGGATGCAATTCCGCTCAGGTTACAGAAGTTTTTATAGACTTATAATTGGGAAAAACATTTTGGAATAAATGATGTAGTGAAACTAAATGATCAGTGTTTTTAAGAGATAAATATGTGGCTGTAGTTTTCATACGCAGGAGCCATATGTACAGTGGTATACTGTGTATATATAAAGTAAAGGGTTCTAATGAATTGTGTTTTTCCACTTGTAGTTTCTCAATCAACATGTACAAAGTCACAGGCCAATTTCCTTGGAGCTCGCTAAGAGAGACAGATAGAGGCGTCTCTGCTGAAATGAGTGTAAATAATGCCTATATATTATTTATTTAGCACATGCAATGTGCTCTTTCTTAATTTATTGTGTGTTATGAAATATGCGTTCTTGTGCTGAATATGCTTATAATTGTTTTTTTTATTTTTTTTATTACCCGAGGTTAGAACGTAGGGCATCTGCACTCTAGTTACTGTTTGCTTGTATTGTCCGTATAATAGTTCCCTATATGGAAGACCAACCAGACGCTGAAGTGGGAGGGTGTGTGGAGAGAGCTGAGCTGTTTGGCTCGCACCGCATCCTTTGCTGTCAGAGAAGAGAGCGGCCATTCCCTCAAGTCCTCGCTCTCAGTATGGACATTTTTGTGTCGCTGTTGAATTTTATTATTGAGCACCGTGAATTTGGCGTGTGTTTTGCATGAAAACATATTCTCCACTATATGTAAAGATGTATATATTTTAGTGGAATAAAGAGTAAAATAAAGCAGTATACAATTGAAGTACAATTCCAATATTAAAGAAGTTTAAAATTACATGTCTACCCACTTGACCAACTTGACATCAAGTTTACTGTATAAAGAAATTGCCATAACAGTTTATTTAGTTTCGTTATTTAGTTTGTATCTTTGTTGGTATTTAACACATATACTGTAGATTTATTGATGCTATTTAACTTAAAGTGGCAGCAGCAGCATTGACCTTTTGCAAAATCTCTTCTCAGCACGCTATGGTCATTGACACCAGAAACTCCTCAATCCTTCCCAGGAAAGGTGGCCTGCTGAAGATTCACCAGGTTAGTTCAAAGCTAGCAGAGGGGTTATGATCACCTCTATTACCATCACGTGGTATCTCACCAGGCTGATTTTTCTGATTGTGTAGGAGTTGGCTGGTTATACTGGTGGAGATGCCAGCTTCTTAAAGGAGGACTTTGAGGTCCAGCTGAACAAATCTCTCATCTGGGGCTCGGTAAGATCCTATTATTTTCAACTTTTTAACCTTTTCTAAAGTATTTATTGTTTTAACTAGAGCAAAACAGATGGATAATAATTTGATCTCAAGCAACATAAAATGAGAGCAGCTCCAAATGTTTCAGTTCCAATGCAAAGTTGTGATACTCATTATCTCCAGGTCCTTTCTTCCTCATTGTGGGGAGGACTGCTCTTGCCCATTGGTGACAGGCAAACTTGTATAGCCGACAGGTAGCTATACTGATACTGTCTGTTTATTTGAACGATACTTAATTGGAGACTTGAAATGTAACTAGTCTGTGCAGAGCTGTTGGTAATCTATATTGCAAATCATGAAATTCTTTTTACATGTTTTCAATACTCACCTTGCATGTGAGTATTGAAAGCTATGAAACTATATTATGTTGCATAAGGTCGTGTTCAGACGTAACTTCTTTTTTTTAATTAAAAGCGCCTGCCTGGGAATTTTTCATGTAAAAAAAAAAAAAAAATTGTCTGAAACGGTTGTTATGAGAAACACCAGGTCTCGCTACGTCACTTGTGATTGGTAAACTGTCAAAAAAGCATATGACTTAGGGCGTTTTCTTCTGAGAAGAGAACTTTTTTCAACTGAAAAAGAAGCCCAGAGCTGCTGGAAAAAGCGCCTGCGGCAGCGTTTCTTTTCAGCACGCACGGACAATACTCTTAAAAACACTGTCCGCTCCTTAGGCTTTCTAAAAGAAGTTACGTCTGTAATCTTATCGTATCGTAATAGTATCGTGTGTGTGCGTGTGTGTGCACGTGTCATAGGTTCTACCTTGGAGGCCCCACTAGTATCAGAGGATTCAGTATGTATAGTTTGGGACCACAGAGTGAAGGTGAGGCAGTATCTTTCATTCACAACATTCACAAATGGCATTACCAGCTATCGCTCCAGTAAACCAACATGATGGTGAATCTCTGTGTTGACGTGTCCCATTTTGTCGCGGCATTACCGGCCTGGCAGGCGACTACCTGGGTGGAGAGGCCTACTGGGCTGGGGGTCTTCACCTTTACACCCCTCTGCCATTCAGACCGGGCCGGGGGGGCTTCGGTGACCTCTTCAGAACACACTTCTTCCTTAATGCCGGCAACCTCTGTAACCTCGACTACGGTGGGTACAGTGAACACTGAGGAGCTGCACGTGAATATTTGCTGTAAATTAAACTCTTGATGTACATCACGGTGATATATTAAGATGATATACAGTGCATAGACAGGCAAGGACCGTAGCTTGGCATTTCTAGCCAAAACCTTACCTAACAGACAGGACATGATGATGATATTATTATCATCCATCAATGACAACATTGTAATATTTCCTTATATTCATACAGTATATAGCCCATGTTAAATTATGTTTTACAGACTCAGGAAAGCAATATTCAAGCCTGATGGTTCCTTGCACAACACACGATTCCCAGTCTCTTCCGCAGTCACAGTGAGGAATACACCTTAATTTAACACTTGAATCGAATCGGTACTCGGTATCGGCCAAAACCCAAAGTGCAAGTATCTGCATCAGTGTCGTGACTGAAAAAAATGGATCATGCCATCCCTAGGTTTTACAGTCTATCGTCACTTGCCCTCTACCATGTTAAAAGAAGAGTGTCTGTTTTTGTTGTGTTCAGGTGAGGGCCCGCGTGCACACTTAAGGAAGCTGGCTGAGTGTATACGTTGGTCGTACGGAGCAGGCATCGTGCTGCGCTTGGGGAACATTGCCAGACTGGAGCTAAATTACTGCATTCCCATGGGAGTCCAGAGTGGAGACAGGTAGGTGTTGGCTGAACAAGTTGATGTGAGCCACATTGATTTCCCAGTCCTAGTAAACTGTGGCTGATGACACTGGGAGTACAGCCAGAGATTTATGAATACTAACATTACAAGTGGGAAATATACACTGCCCAAAAACATGTTTTTTTGAATGAGCAGATAATACTGGTTAAATGCAGAGAGTTACAAGTTATTTAATTTGTTAAGGTGCAATATCAGAAAGGAAGAATGTTAGTTATAAAAGGAAGGAAAGTATAGAAAAAAAAAAAGTTTTGGATTTTGAGGAGTAATGTTTTTTATACTTCTATTATGGATTATATCATGAGGGCTATAATCAAAGAAGTTAATATATTATTAACAATAAGCAGTGGAGCTCTGTCATGCTGTATTCCATAAGATTAATGCTCTTTTTTATAATAATAATAATATTAGTATTTAAATGTACCTCCTCTCATTGCAGGATATGTGATGGGGTCCAGTTTGGAGCTGGAATCAGGTTCCTGTGATACCCTGTTTAGTTTTTTTCTCTTGAGATTCCCTCTTACTGGAGAGTTTATAAAACAGCTACCTATCTAGTCTAACATTTCCCAAGTACATTTGGAGACAACCACAAGTAAAATGCAAATATTGTAAACAAATAAATTATGGAGCCCTCAAATAAATTTGTATTTTTTTTTGTGAAACAAAAGTTTGTTTTGAATGTAGGTCGTTTACTAGGAACTATACAGTCTAAGGTAGGAACAACCCATGGATGCACTGTGGATGCACTAATAACAGTCACGTGATTCCTTACGTCTTTATGCGCATGCGTTGTAATTACACAGTAGAAAGGGCTAGCTTAGCAATGAACATCGCATGAACAGCAGGGTTTCCATTCACCGAGTTCTCGATATTTCCTTTCCCCGCCTCCCTTACAAATTGCACATTTTCTGTCCTGCTAAATATTGTTTTGAGGCGATCGTTTCAAACTAACAAAAGGCGATCAGAAAAAGCGCTATTTCCCGATATATCTGTGTTTTTTTTATCGAAGCTACATTACAGTAGTATTCGGACACGCTTATGGCGGTCACTATAGAGCAGCTCTATCGTAGCTATGGGATCCTTGCTGATGCTAAGGACAATCTCAGTCAGGTAAATAAACAAACCTTCTCATTGGGCCTAAATAGACATTCATAACAGTTACTGATTTTGATTATGTGAATGTTTTTTCTGTAGCCAATGCATTGTGATGTATAGGATAGGCTGAATGTGTCCTTATGTAAGCATGCTAGGCTAACACTTCGAAGCTACGGTAGCTTCCTAGCAATAGCATCACATTTGTATGCGGCTGTATGGCATTAGTGCTACTATTGATATTCTGAAATCGTTCTAGTAACGTGTTTCATTAAAAATACATTGTGCATCTGATGTTACATACATAAAGTACAGGACTTTTTGTTTTAATCGGTGTGTGGGTATAATGCCGTACCAAAGCAATGGCTCTAGCATACTCTTGGACTCTTAATTATTACTGGAATGCAATTTGCGTTTTTAAATAACAATTTAATACGGTACACGTAATTGAATATGCGACTTTAAATATTTATGATGCGGTCTTGCGCATTTTTGCCTGTAGCATAAAGATGCGTACCAGGTGATCCTGGATGGCGTAAAAGCTGGACCCAAAGAGAAGCGTCTTGCGGCACAGTTCATTCCCAAATTCTTCAGCAGCTTCCCAGATTTGGCTGACTCGGCAATTAATGCTCAGTTTGACCTCTGTGAAGATGAAGATGTGTCGGTGAGTAGTGATGAATACATGTAAGAAGCTAAGAACTGTTGCCTGTGGTGTGGGCTCTCAACAATGTGTCTGTTTTGGCAGATTCGGAGGCAAGCCATCAAGGAGCTCCCACGCTTTGCTACAGGGGAAA
The DNA here is from genome assembly GCA_025399855.1 of Forbesichthys papilliferus. Lineage (NCBI taxonomy): Eukaryota > Metazoa > Chordata > Actinopteri > Percopsiformes > Amblyopsidae > Forbesichthys > Forbesichthys papilliferus. The sequence continues at coordinate 7,788 of JAODOY010065062.1, forward strand.
ACATTTTCAGGGTGGCAGATATTCTTGCTCAGCTTCTTCAGACTGGTACTGGGTTTTACAACCTACAGTCATTTTAAATTAAAGTGCTTTGATGTGTTGTTTGTTGCAAGACAAAAATAACATATTTTTCTGTATCTACAGATGATACTGCAGAATTCAACCAAGTAAATGCGGCTCTCGTTTCCATCTTTAAGCTTGACGCCAGGGGTAGGTATAGCCACTGATATATTTTTTTCTTCAAGATTAAGTTGTGTTTCACCATTCTTACACCTATTCAGTGCTTTAAATGTGTGCTAAAGTATTTATTTTTACTGTGATTGGCCTAGTAATTTTACTAGGCCTATCCATCCATCCATCCATCTAAGTTTACCTTATCATTTATTGGTGTACCTTCTGTGCAGTGTAATCAGAAAACAATAGTTCTGGAAAATGCTGATTGCTGTTAGCTCAAGGATGGTTGGCTAATGCAGCCTCTTTGCCTCTGTGTAAACGTTTCTGTGTGTGTTGCCATACAGGCACACTCGGAGGCCTGTTCTCCCAGATCCTGCAGGGGGAGGACCTTGTACGCGAGAGAGCTATCAAGTTCCTGTCTGTCAAACTGAAGACCCTGCCGGAGGATGTCATGACCAAGGAGGTGGAGGACTACGTTTTTGCCGAGACAAAGAAGGTGAGCTGACATTGTGAAAGGAGTCTTGCCACAATCCCTGACCCGTATTCTGCGGAACTAGTAAATAGAAATGATGGAACATTTGAAAGATGAGCCATTTTTGTACGTAAGCTAAACATGTGAATGCAACCCAAAAACATTTTAGGTGTCATGACTTGATCTTTATTGTTAAAATTGTTGTTGCAAAAACTGGGCTCGTGGGCTGTAATGCTTGGTGCCTGAGCTGGCTGGGGGACGCGTGTGACAATATACATTTGTATAAACATTTCCTTAGCCTAAATTTAAATTGCAAACAACCATCACAGTAGGCTACATCAAAGTGAATGAGCACATGCGTACATTGTTTTTGATGTTCATTAGCATAATACATTTGCATTGCCAGCTGAAGGCTTAGAGAGATGTGTGATACATACATTCGGTATATTATTGACAGCCAGGGCATTAGCGTATATCCTCTAATACTGTGTGTCGGGGCCCGGGAATGCACGGCACATGTTAGGGAGAGAGGAAGAGAAGGTGATCCTGATCACAACAATTCGGTAAGCCTTTAACGGATTGCTAATGTCTTTCAGTAGGTATTTATAACGTAGTCTGAATGCTGCTTTCCCTTTTTATTCATAACATATCAAAACAACACGTTATACACAAGTCATACTGGACGACAACAACAGTAATTCCATGCTACCGAGGAGGCATTCTTTTTGGCCAGTAATGTTTCCTCTTCAATCTCTCTTATGTCGTTAGCTTCTTCAGCTACACATCTTATTGTTCTGTCTAAATCAAACACACCTAAGCCAAACAGCCACATTTTATTTGGGTGTTTGGTCTAAGTAGATTTTTCTCTTCGCAAAATAAACTGGAGTATTTCATACTTGCGGCAACATTTTCGATATGATTTTGCGCAACGTGAGATGTGGTAGCGATACTGAGTCGGTTATATTGTGCACCCCTAAAACGTATATAAACATTTTTTTACTGTTGCCTGCCTCCACAGGTCCTGGAGGATGTGACTGGGGAGGAGTTTGTCCATCTGATGCGTGTGGTGTCAGGCCTCAGGGCACTGCAGACCGTCAGCGGCCGGCAGCAGCTTGTGGAGCTGGTGGTGGAGCAGGCCTTCCTGGAGCAGGCGCTGAACACTGCCGACCAGGACACTGTAGACCGCCTGTTGCAGTGTACGCGCCAGGCGCTGCCCCTGTTCTCGGTGAGTGGGCCCTCATTGGAACACACACTGCTGTGTGCCTCAGTGCTTCGCATCTTGTTTACATGTAACAACGGTGCTTTAAACACCTTTATTGATACCCCTTTATTTTATTTTTTTTCAAAACTAACACTAAAATCCTTGTTAACACTAGTAGTTATTGTAAAAACTAGTATTCCGCTGGAGGTGTTCTCTAACACTGTTGGAAATATAGTCCACTACAGGGAGGTCGATATGATCCACACGGAGTCCAAATCTTTCTTAGTTTGTTTATTTACATGTGAGTAGGTGTGGTTTTCTATTAAAGAAAATACAACAATTTAGAATCACTTCAAGAAAATAATTCTCACCTGGAAGTGCCACTAGGTGGCACTCGTAGACCGTAATGGCCCTGGACAATCTCACGTGTTATTAAAATGTACTACAATTCACAACAAACATCGATGTACACTGCTATTATCTCAAACAGGCTTATGAATCTACATAACCCTTAATAGACAATGGCACACATGTATGTCCTTAAGGAAAAAAACCTGCCGCGCAACATTAACCCTCGCACTGTCCTAAGGCATTTCAACAGACTAGCAGCAAAGGGAGCAAACCGCGTAATGTCATATGTCCGTGTTGTGGTTGCTGCCCTCTACTGGCAAGTGCACCGGGTCATTTTGACCCATAGGACAGCACGAGGGTTAAGAAGTTCCGGTTGTGTCACACGGCCGAACGCCAAGTATACTATTTCGCCATGTGGGGTTTGCATTAATCAGGCAGTATAACATAAAGTTGAAACGGATGATTAAGCACAGATATCATAGTAACACAGTTAAAGTAAAGACTGCAACACTGTAACTTACTTTGCTTTGACGCACACGTAACACCACTTTACCAACAAGACAACGCTACTGATCGATGTGACCAGAACGCGCTGGAGTGCGCGCACCCGATGACGGACGGGGGTGCTCAATATATATCCAAAGCCTTTTTTTAACAGTCATTGTTTTCAAGAATTTGGACTTTTTGAATGTTACTATAGCACTGGTATTGATATTGTGATGATGCTGTACTGCCATAATGACCAGTTATTCCACAGTTCTTTTGTCTGGCAAGGTTCATCATTTGCTTTATTTTGACTTTTTTTTCCTTTTCTTTTTAGAAAAATGTACATTCCACCCGCTTTGTCACGTATTTTTGTGAGCATGTCCTGCCATACCTGAGCACCCTGACCAGCCCCGTTGCTGAGGTGGACATTCAGTTGGAGGTTTGTGGGTTGTTTTTTGTGTGTGTTTTGCCCTGACACATTATTAAATACATGCGCTAGTACACAACGTGATCGTAGCGCAACTTGTCGGCCGCGTGTTTCAAAGCATGACATGATATTTAGTAGGGTAATTATATGGACCTGTCTAGAGCATTGGAACATCTCACTTTATTTTGATTCTACAAGTCTTATATAATATATAATACTGCTGCATCGACTGTGTTGAAAAGTAGATGCGTTTATTAATTCTATCTTAAAAGGATCCATAGTTTAGCCTAGCAACAAACTATTTATGCTAATCGTGGCAGTTTATACAAATAGACATTGTGCTACACACAACTGCACTGCAGAACTTCAAGTTGTGTAGTGTGAACTCGGAATTAGCTTTTGAGAGTCTGCTAAATCGTGTGTTCTGCTTTGTAGGTGCTGAAGCTGCTTGCTGAGATGAGTCCATTCTGTGGTGACATGGAGAAACTGGAGGCTAACCTTAACACACTGTTTAACAAGCTAGTGGTAAACACTTGTAAATGTACATGATATACAGTGCATCCTTAAAGCATTTACAACGCTTCACTTTTTCCACATTTTGTTATGTTACAGCCCTCAAAATTCTACACACAATATCCCATAATGGCATAGTGGAAAAAGTTTTGTTTTGCAAATGTGTATATATTTTAAAAAATGTGCATTTCAACACAGTACTGCTAAATGCAAACTTGAAGCTGTTGAGCTGCTTAATGGCAGGTTGGGTGGTAGAGGCAGATTTCGCTCCGTGAACAGCTTGTGTTCGGACACAATCTGGTCACAAAGTGGCACACTGAAGTGTTGTGTTTACCAAGTGTGTGACTGAGGACTTGTCTTCCTGCACAGGAGTTCATGCCCCTGCCCCCAGAAGGTGAGACTGGGGACAACCCAGCGAGCGAGGAGCCCAAGCTGCAGTTCAGCTACGTAGAGTGTCTTCTCTTCAGCTTCCACCAGCTGGGAAAGAAACTGCCAGACTTCCTCCTGGACAAAGTGGACGCGGAGCACCTGAAAGACTTCAAGATCAGGTACGCATGGAGGCACACCGGCGACAGCCGTCAGTTGTAATCGTCGGCACAGCCTCTATGATGTTGTTACTAAGTAGAACACTTCATATATTCTAAGCTTGTTCATTCGTTATGGTGTCATTTTAACTTTGGGTTTTATTAAATGTTTTGACTCATCTATTTGAGTTAAAACAAATTGTATTGGAATGCCTTTTTATTGAAATAACTTGATTTGTATAGAATTGTGAAAGAAATCAGCACAGGTAGAAATCAGATTTTTGTTAAAATACATTTCTGGAAGTGTAAAGGCCAACACAAACTGAACATGTCTCTGGTCTGACAGGTTACAGTACTTTGCCAGAGGTTTGCAGGTCTACATCAGGCAGCTGCGAGTAGCGCTGCAAGGCAAGACGGGAGATGCACTGAAGACAGAAGAGGTAACTTGTTTCATTACTTTTCTCAGTTCTTATGTTTGTCCCTCTTTGGTGCTCTGGTGAGAGATGCGATCAGTGGCTGAACTTGTGCTCACCTGTCATCAGAACAAGATCAAAGTAGTGGCTCTCAAGATCACCAACAACATCAACGTCCTCATCAAGGTACCGATTTAGCATGTGCTCTCAAAACGAAGATGACATCCAAGTTGACGTCAAACACCGTCACTTAATCTCGTGTTCTTGTTCCTTTTTTAAAAAATGTTTTAAACCAGGATCTGTTCCACAACCCTCCATCGTACAAGAGCACAGTCACACTTTCATGGAAGCCTGTCCAGAGGACAGAAGCCGTAGCGTAAGTTCTCTGATGTCCGTTTGTGTGACGTTACTGAAACATGGAGGTCTTTTACTGAGGGTGACCTTTTGACCGTGTTTTTATGATCTTGTTTCCATGCCATCTCTTTTTGCGTAGACCCAAGCGCCCATCAGGTGGGGACATGGGCACAGGAGGCAGCATGAACAAACAGATCTCTCCTCTGCCCCGGAGGGACGCGCGGCAAATCTACAACCCCCCCAGTGGCAAATATAGTGCCACCATCGGCAGCTATGGTGAGAATGAACCCATTGCTTGCGGTAGACTTTTCTCGTTGTCCGTCATATTGACGGGCAGTGTCGTAAAAATGTCGTCATAATCCATTTTTAACAATCGTTCATGTGATGTAGGCCTAATTATTACCAGTTTAGTTTCACGTTCATCTCCATTTACACTTTAACAAAGCAGCATCTGTTTAGCGGGACAGAATGTAATTATCGCTATTTTTCAGTGAGAATAACAATATTATGCCAAACAAATAAATATAAGTTTTGACTCTCAAATGTTGGAAAGTCCAAATGTTGACAAATATTTAGTCAATGACATCAATATTCGGTTAACTACTATTACTATCATCGTGTAGATGGCAAAACTTTTTCTTTTTGTCATTAACATAGGCTAACAGAAAAATGTAGGCCTAGAAAGATATTTTCTCACCTTGGATCGAGAATTGTAGCAACTGCATACAGTCGCTCAGATTCAACATCACTGAATTACTTCTGGGTTGCTTCCAACAAAGCAGCTTTTGATGTTTTCTGCCGTTTTTTTAAGGAGACGCGTTAGAGCTCTGATGGATGGTATAACATCTGCGGCTGATGCAGTTGATGAGCTTATCTGTTGCGTGAGCTCTTCGAATGGTGCGAGCTGGGAAATAATATTAGCTATTAATTTCCACTGATTACTGGAAAATGTTGAGGGCAATTCATAGTCGGTTGCATATGCAGATAGTGCCCGTTTCTGTTCCTGTAGACTCTGTAACATGTACAAAGTACTATTCCACCTAGTGGATACATCTTGCTGTAGTTTTTCTGTAGGCTGTCCCAGTTGTTTCTGAATACTTTGGAGTCGGGAGTATGCTAATGGGGAATGTTTAAAATGATTGACGCAGCTGTTATATAAGTTATGCTTCTCTGTGATGGTACTCACTCGGCCGCGATGAGTTGGAGTGTGTGCGCCACACATTGAAAGGCTGGGTAAATCCTTAGAATATTGTGTACCTTTTCTCTCGGGATTCCCCAGGATCTGAACATGTCAGAGAAAGAGTCCACTATAAATGCTGCTGTGTGCGACCCAGTAAATTCTTGACTGTGAAGAACAAGGTTGTGTTGTTTGAAGTTTTGATCAATAAAGTGCGCGGTTAAGATCAACATTGACATGTACTCAAACACCAGATTTCACTTGTAAAACTTAGTTATCCTTTAAAAGGCTGTCAATGTCTGTATGCACATTTTGTATACAACTGTGGCAGGCACACATCAGTAAAATATTTACGCCCTGAAAGAGTGTAGCGCGGGTCCAAGTGTGTAATAAGTTGTCGGAATCCATGGTCTTCTACTACAGAAAGAGGCTGCTGATCAAGGCCAATGAATGCCATTATCTTGGCTGCTATTTCTTTCGACTTCTTACTCTCTCTGCTATAGGGTTTCTGCCGCTTAAATGTCTCACTAACTGTTAACTGAGTGGGCGACTGCATTGGTTTAAGTTTTGACTTTGCGCTAGCTTGAATTTCATACTCGCCATATTCATTGACGTGACGAATTCTCAAATGTCTGATGAGCTTTGTGGTATTAAAATGTCTTTGTTGCGTTCCCCTACGCAGGACTTCTGCTTCACGCACATTGCATATAGCGATTATATTGTCTTTTTCAGACACTTGTTTGAACTGCCAGACCGGTGAAATCATTTTAGCTAGTTTCTTTTGCCGCGCATAGAAACATTTTCACGTAGCCTAGATGGCTACGTTTTGGTGACGCAAAATTATTGCGTCATCTGATCAGCACTTATGATTGGCCTCTATAAAGCTCTAATCAAACTATTTAGAACGAATATCTCCCGATAATTATCGGATGCTAATTGATCGGAGCATCCCCGTCGACTAGTCTAAATTGCGTAACATAAGCGCAATGTAATGGTCCGTGCCTATTTATTGTCTTATTTTTAGTGGCGTGAGATGGAAACAGCACCTGAACAACTGATTTACTGTATTTTAAAACAAAAGAAAACCCAACTTACTGCATCATAGCCTACCCTGCAGTACCGGTGTAGTAAAGCCTACATTAATGGCAATAATATACTAGCGGCGTTACAAGGTGATTGTGTGAATTTTTCCAGCCATACCACCCATCTTTCACTCGGTGTCTCGCGCTCATGCTTGCGCTCGCTGTGTATTTTACTTCATGCTGCTCTGTATCACGTGGCGTTGCGCTGCATTGTCATTTATTTAGGGAGACAGTTTTGATGCAGCTGCTGTTTTATCCCTAATGCAAATGTGACTAAATCATTCTCATGTAGAATGAGATCGTATAGAGGTCTGAATCGAGATGTCGATTTAATTCCAATTAATCAAGCACACGTAGTCACGGATACTACAAAGCACACAAATGGGGAAAATGCTGACAAACTATTTGTCTGTATTTAATTTATTTAGCAGTTCTGTAACATTAGCGTGTCTGTCTGTCTTCCAGAGCAGCGAGGCGGCTTCAGGGGCGGCCGCGGCCGCGGGTTTGGAGCCAGGGGCAGCAGAAGCCGAGGCCGAATCTACTGAGATAACTTTTGTGCATACCATTTTCCTCACAACTGCTGTCTCAAGCATGCATTCAAGAAGTTAATTATTTTGTTTTTGGAGTGAGGCATGTGCTCAGTCAGAACAGACAAAGACTCTTTATCTCTGTTCCAACCTCTCCTGCTACATTGTTTTCAGTCAAGGTGATAGTTACCCTTTGTTTTAAGATATTGAGAACCTTTTTGGAACTAAAAGACTGTTTTAACTATTTGTGTATTTCTTGTCAGACAGTTGGGGGTGGGGGAAGCTTGTTGCGACATTGACAACATTCTTTCAACTTTTTAAAATTTTTTAATCTTTACTTTTTATTTTATTTTAAGAGCTTCTATTCAATTGACTAACCATAGCTCCTTTGTATGAATCAATGTTTCCATTGAACTTTTATCATAAACCTTTTCGGAAGTCTCATTTTGTCATTTGGCTTTAGTTTAATTTATAAGCCCAAGTTATTGACAGAAGAAAGTTCCTTAAATTGTTATCTGAAAGTTTTGTAAATGGTGTTAAGGAGTCTTGGATCTCTCCCACAGACATAATTCAGCTATTGCATGATAGCCCTGTGTATTTGCCAAAGTAGGTGTATTGTAAGTGCTTAATGGCGTACATCAGTTGTACTGGCAAGGTCAGCAGTAGCAAGTTAATACAGAGGCAAACTGGTCGTGAATGCTTCATTGTAGGTGTTGTAGACTCGTGTTTAATTCCACAAGATTCAGACCTCTGGTAACAAAAGGCTTAGGTACAAGTTTCAAAAAGTAGCTTTCAACACTATTCTGGAGGAGGCGAGGTGGAGGACCCTGTGTGCTCTAGCCACTATGTTTTTCAGGACAAGAAAGTGTGCCCCCGTCAATCACCCAAGCATGGTAACCCGGTAACTTGCTGAAGATGAGATTTCAAGACTGAACCTTACAGGAAGTGAAGAACTTGTAACAGGCCTGGCAGACCATCACCAGTGAAGAACATGCATAAATTATTACAGGATTGACAAAAAAGTACATATTACAATTCATTAAAACAACTAAGTATCAACATTTGAATCTGTCCAGATATATTAGTGCCCTAAAATTCCTACACTGTTAGTGCTACCCACGTAAATTACCTCAAATTAATGCATTGCTTAGTGGGGTGAAGTTGGCCGAAGAGTGCCGTCACTGTCAAAATTGTCAACCTTGCGGCTCGTTAATTTACACGTTTTCACTTTAGCCTAACAGGCTACTCTTATGATCTAGGACAGCGGTAGGGAACCCTTGTCCTAGAGAGCCGCAGCCCTGCATGTTTTAGATGTCTCCCTGCTCCAACACACCTGATTCTAATGAACGGGTCGTCATCAGGCTTCTAACACACACACT
>JAODOY010065073.1:0-13754 GCA_025399855.1 Forbesichthys papilliferus
CCACCTTTAAAGTGTACCTGCACCCCAGCTCTGAGCCTGACTCCACCTTTAAAGTGTACCTGCACCCCAGCTCTGAGTGAGGGGAGGGGCAGAGAGGGGGACCCACAATAATGTTAACATTTACATTTGATGACGTATGAGCGTACTGAGTACCCAGGCCAGGTCCTGGGGTGTTTCTTTTAGGTGATTTTTGTCTATGATTTTTCAGCCCAAAAAATAAATATTTTAATTTTTTTTTAAAGTTGTCAATATTCACACCACCATTTCTTTACCACCAAAAAGCCTAATAATTAGACTCGACCGATATTACATCTTTGTGTTGCATGTTGTAACTCAGCAGGCCAATGTCACATTTCACAGTGTTTGTGTTGCTTGTTGTGTGTTGCGTGTTGCGTGTTGCGTAACAGGTGAACATGTGTTCTGACAGGGAGAACAAGGATTACCTGGAGTGGGAAAACCTGGCCTCAAAGGAGACAAGGTCAGTGTGTGTGTGTGTGTGTGTCTCTGTCTGTCTGTCTGTGGGCATGTCATACAATGACCTGTGTGTGTGTGTGTGTGTGTGTTCCTCCATGCCCTGCTAATCTCCGGTCCACCACCAGGGGGAGTGTGGCACTTGCCAGCCATCGGAGGTGGGCGGCGCCCCTTCTGTCTACAATGTTGCTGGTGAGCCCGGCCCCCCGGGGCCCCCCGGACCTTCCGGAGTGGGGGCTCAGGGCCAGCAGGTAAGATTAGCTTACCTGCCGCTAGCTTGATAGCTACACTCTGTCTATCTGTAGCTAAATGCAGCTAACTGTAGTTAACTGCAGCTAAATGTAGCTAACTGCAGCTAACTGCAGCTAACAGTAGCTACCTGTAGCTACCTGTAGCTAATTGTAGCTAGTGCTGCTTGTGTGTTTCATAGTGCGTTTACATTGTGTGTGTGTGTGTGTCTGTGTAGCTGTGTATGTACAGTATATGTGTGTGTATGTGTGTTTTAGACACTAGCACCATGGTGTTGGATTTGACCCAAAGGAAGTTCTGCTACCTTCTCGTAAAGCCTGTCCTGTACGCCTGTGGTTAATGCTGCCTTACCTGAATGTGTGCGTGTGTGTTTTCTCACCACAGGGTCTGCCTGGTCTTGCTGGAGCGAAAGGAGAGAAGGTTTGTCCCACTGAGATATTCCTTGATATGTTCCACCTTAAACCAAGATAACCTGTATTGAACCATAAGCCCCTTTAGTGGCACTAACAGTCTGCCCTAAATACCCTGTTATGAACCCCTTTAGGGGCATCAACAGTCTGCCCTAAATACCCTGTTATGAACCCCTTTAGGGGCACTAACAGTCTGCCCTAAATACCCTGTTAATGAACCCCTTTAGGGGCATCAACAGTCTGCCCTAAATACCCAGTTAATTAACCCCTTTAGGGGCATTAACAGTCTTCCCTAAATACCCTGTTAATTAACCCCGGGTGTTATTTACATTGTATGGGAACACTCCATTCAGAAAACCTGACTGATCGCTGTCCAGCTTGTTGGATTTTGTAGGTGTTCTGCCCTACAATGGTCAGGTTTTGATTGGCTGACGGTGGTCCAATCACCTGATACTTATTTGATTGACACGTCCTGACCCCACTAAGTATCAGCCAATTCTGTTTTAACACTTAATTTCAAATATTGAAAGACTTTACCCTTATCTAATGTACTATATAGCACTATTAGGACCTCTGTCCTATAAACAACTCTGTGCTGAATCCCTTAAGCCCCAGACACACTCCAAGGGGCTAGCAGCGACGTAGCGATGAGAGACAATTGAAAGTCATTGAGGTTCACTTCAACTTAAAGCGACGACGATTGGGGACACGAAATTGACGGGTACTAAGTAAAACAAATCTCAACTAAGGATACCATTGACTGACAGACTGACTGAAAACATTTTGGGAGGGAAATATACGAGAGGGTTACCTAGGCAACCAAAGCCTGGAATGTAAACAAGCGTTCTATTTTCAGCTGCACAGCGTATTGCTTGCCGTGTGTCTGGGACTTAATACATATAACATTATGTAAGCTATATCACTGGGGAAGTAGATTTTCATTGGCTGTTGAAGTTGTCCCTTACATGTCTGTATACAGAATTCCAATGCAATGCCAGTGCAGTGCTTTATTTACTAATTTTAGTCTGTTCCTATTATTTAAAGCAGTAACCATAGTCTACTTATTTAACAGATTTACACGATTTGCATAAAGCCATCGTGTCGTTAAGATTCCAAACAAATTCCTCAGTATGAGTTTAACGACCATTGTGCATGTCAATCAAACTAGTTCTCCTGTCAAGTATAGGCGGGTCTTGGCGCAGTTAGTCAGGGCTCTGTCCCAGACTATATGCCGGGTTTATGGCTCTGAAATACTATAGAACGCAGGTAAAGGCTGGCTCTGCAATACAATAGAATGGATGGGTAAAGTCTGGCTCTGCGAGACTGTAGAACGCAAGTACAGGCTGGCTCTGCAAGATTAGGTCCATCTTCACTGGCAGAACATGTGGTAGAGCTCGGGACCAGAGGTGTCAAACGCGCTTGACACCTCTGGTCGCCTTTGTTTGCCAATTTTGAATGCACCTCTGGACAGTCCTACCAGACTAGTGAATGACCTGATAAAGGCGGGCTTCTCTGTTACCAGGGAAACCAGGGAGAGCGAGGAGACGGCGGACTGGTTGGGTCGCCTGGAGCCCCGGGGCTCCCTGGTGAACCCGGTCGTGATGGAACCCTGGGTCTGAAGGGAGAGAAGGTACTGATGTCCTCTATCTATCTATCTATATTTCTGTCTGTCTGTCTGTCTGTCTACATATCTATCTGTCTGTCTGTCTCTCGATCTATACATATTGTATAGCTATCAGCTGTTAAGGGGGATGTCATTTGTTTCCACACTAGCATGTGGTACCTGTGCAAACTTTTGAGCTTGACCCTGACCTGGTCTGTTGCCAGGGCGATGCCTGCACCAGCTGTTCGCCCTTGAGTACGCCGGTCGATGGGAGTGAGGCAGTGCCTGGGCCAAAGGGAGAGAGAGGAGAGCCCGGTCCGCTGGGAGAGGGCAGGCCCGGCAAACATGTGAGTCCAGTCAGGCACACTGAACCAATCTGGGGCCCAGGTCCAGTATCACTAATGCTGCGTTCACAAGGAACACTGAAGACTGTAGATGTTCTTACTAGACTCACTTATCCAGCTTTAGCTCAGTTACAGTCTCAATAGTCCATTTTTAGTCCAGATCCATTCTCACTAGGTCACCTTTAGCTCAGATTCAAGTAAAACTTCAAGGTACAATCAACTAAATGTAAGCTAATACACTTTTAGTCAAATTTACCAAATATCTCCTTGCATTTCGCTAGCTTTACGTTCTCTGTGGGTGCTGAAAAAACAATAATACACATCTACACAGCCCTGGCGAACACCTCTCATATCAACAAAGCCGTAGTACTATGCTTTGCTTCACAATGCATTTCGATTGTGGTGCGAGGGAGCACCTCATGGCAATCTTTCTCCCGCATTGCTGACTCCCCCTTTAAAGCCGTTAAAGCGAGACCAGAACAGCCTCTCAAGAATCTTTAACAGCACAAAAAGCTAGGACGGTTCTGGAACTACTGGACATTTAAGTGTGGAATGGATTTTGATTGGACAGATAACAGGCAGATGTGCCAATGATTGTCCTTCTGTTTCAGGGCAAACCAGGCTTGCCAGGTACACAGGGACCCCCAGGTCTTAAAGGAAGTCAGGTATGGTGTTCGTGTCTATTTTGGTAGATGCTTTCCACTTGTGAAGGTGATGCCTTCTGTTGTGATTTAATGTTGATACATCTGAAGGCATCACATGCATATGTCATGGAGAAAGTCTTTTAATTCCCTTTAAAGGTTTGGGGGGAAAAAACATGTCTAAATTATCCACTAACAGATGCACAACATAGAATACATATTTATGTTTTAAGTTTGGTCTCTGAGACCCCACCCCTCCCTTCTTCGCCACCATGGTCTGTGATTAACTCACGTTCCCCAATGTAGAGGTTGCTACCTAGTCAAAGTAGGCATTCTGCTGCACGCAAGCTAGTGCTCCAGTGCATATAAAATACGCCACAGGTGCAGGATCACTCAGCGGGCAATGTAAAAGCCCAGGCTGTGATGTTACCATAGCAACTTACGTTAGTAAGAGCACAGCTATGTCTATTTTGCAGCTTTGGCTGCATTTTGTAGTTATTGTTTTAACATTACTGGAATGCCCATAACATTATCTTTAAAGAGTAGCCTGCACAGTTTCCAAAAAATATTTTTAGTCTATTTGTCATGGAAATCATTTTCATTTTAAATAGTTTTAGTCTATTTGAGTAAATAATTATTCATTACATTTTAGTCAAAATGTTTTCTCTCTTCAAACGAATGCAAAAGTCTAATACCGGTATGGCCTGTTGCATGCAGGTGGTCATAGTAGACAGTCAAGATAACCCTTTATTCGGCCTGGTATCACAATTTAACTAGTTATTTTGCCCCTTCAAATTCATTCATTCATTTGAACCTGGAAGGCAACTAAGGTGAGGAGTAAAGATTATCGCTATAGAGTTTTTAAAAGTAAGTGTGAAACTGCGGTAAATAATATGCAGGCAGAGTTTTTAAATCTAAATTATACTACTAACATTTTCGTCTCGTCTCGTCAATGAAAACACACCTTAAATTTACTCAATAGTTTTTTTTCTCAAGGATCTATTTTCGTCTCCTTAACGTCTCAGGGTTGTTGACGAAATATTTTTGACAAAACGAAATTACCACTGGATGTGATGCGTAATATGTGGCAGCAGTTTTTGTTTATTAAAATATTAAAAAATGAACAGAAAACAGAAACAGGCAGCTATATTGCTAAAGAATGTGGTTAAAGGAAAATAAAATGAAACATAACATTAATAAATACCATTCTGTGATCCTATACACTTTTTTATCTTTACACTCGGCAGGTCGGTTATCTAACCTCTGTTCTGCTGCCCCCTGTAGGGAGACGCTGGAGATGCAGGTGTGAGTGTGACAGGACCACAGGTAAGGCAGAGAGGGAAGAACAGAAACATCTTTGTCAGGCAGCTCTCTATTAACAGAGCTTCTCAGTATTTTATAGATATCTGTCTGTCTGTCTGTCTGTCTGTCTGTCTGTCTGTCTGTCTGTGTAACTGCCTTGTGTTTCATGTCTACAGGGTCCAGTGGGTTCACAGGGTCTTCCAGGAGTAGCGGTAAGTCCTGTTGTCTCCCTGGAACCTTCTTGTTTCTCATGTAACTGTCTTCAGTCGGTCACTGATGTGTCTTGCTGTCTACAGGGACCTCCGGGAATACGCGGGCTGGATGGCATCTTCGGCCCGGCAGGAGAAAAGGTGTGTAATGCTTAAAGTAGTGCAAACACTAATGCTAATGCAAGCTAAAATCATATTAACGATTACTGATGTGTTGTATCTTGTGTTACTGAGTATTACTAAGTACTAATGTACCTTACTGTATATTATTGAATAATACTGTGTATGTGTCTGTATCAATGAGTAGTGCTGTGCATTATTGAGTATTAATTGTACTAGTGTGTACTTCTGTATGAGCATATAATGAACGTTACTATGTTAATGAGCACTACTGTATATTAATGAGAACTATTGTGTATTAATTAGCACTATTTTATGTTAATGGGACCTATTGTATGTTAATGAGCACTACTGTATATTAATGAGCACTATTGTATGTTAATGAGCACTACTGTATATTAATGAGCACTATTGTGTATTAATTAGCACTATTTTATGTTAATGGGCCCTATTGTATGTTAATGAGCGCTACTGTATATTAATGAGCACTACTGTATGTTAAAGAGCACTATTGTATATTAATGAACACTACTGTATGTTAATGAGCACTACTGTATATTAATTAGCACTATTTTATGTTAATGAGCACTATTGTATGTTAATGAGCACTGTTTTATGTTAATTAGCACTATTGTATGTTAATGAGCACTATTTTATGTTAATTAGCACTATTGTATGTTAATGAGCAGTACTGTATATACATTTGCACTATTGTATATTAATGAACACTACTGTATGTTAATGAGCACTACTGTATATTAATTAGCACTATTTTATGTTAATTAGCACTATTGTATGTTAATGAGCACTACTGTATATTAAATAGCACTATTTTATGTTAATTAGCACTATTGTATGTTAATGAGCAGTACTGTATATTAATGAGCACTACTGTATATTAATGAGCACTACTGTATATTAATTAGCACTATTTTATGTTAATGAGATGTGTTTTCTTCCCAGGGAACCAAAGGAGATGTGGGGCCTCCAGGACCACAGGGGCCAATGGGGTTTGGTGTGGCAGGACCCCAGGTGTGTGTGTGTGTGTGTGGTTGGTTGTTGTAACTGTTGTTAAATGTTTGTATGTGTGTTTGTTGTTGTTGTTGTAATTGTTACATGTTTGTGTGTGTGTTTGTTGTTGTTGTAATTGTTGTTAAATGTTTGTGTGTGTGTGTGTGTCTGTGTGTGTTGGTTGTTGTTATTGTTGTAATTGTTGTTGTTAACTGTTTTTGAATGTGTGTGTGTGTTGTTGTTGTAATTGTTGTTAAATGTTTGTGTGTGTGTCTGTGTGTGTTGGTTGTTATTGTTGTAATTGTTGTTAAATGTTTGTATGTGTGTTTGCTGTTGCTGTAATTGTTGTTAACTGTATGTGGATCTATATGTGCATTGTGTTGTTGCTAATAACTTTATGTGTGTGTGTGTGTGTGTGTGTCTTCAGGGTAAAGACGGGACCCCAGGCTCCAAGGGTCTGCCTGGAGAAGAGGGGAGAGTTGTAAGTGTGTATTGTTACTGGATAGTGTGTGTGTGTTACCTTCAGTTTTGTGTAGTTCAGTTTGTGTGTGGGTGTGTGCGTCAGTGACTAATAGGGTGTGTGTGTAGTTTAGTTAGTACCATAGCTTCTGTGAAGTGTCATGATGGTCCATCTTCTTTTACACAATTACCCATAATTCCCTGTGTGCGTGTGTGCGTGTGTGTGTGTGTGCGTGTGTGTGTGTGCGCGCGTGTGTGTGTGTGTCTTGCAGGGACGTGATGGTGCCAAAGGAGACAGGGTGAGCATTCTGTTTGGGGGCGTGGCTTTAGGCATTGGGGCGTGGCTTAAATCACTGCAACAGATGTTAAAGACAAGATATGGTTCACACACACACACAAACGTTTATACGTATATATGAACAGGTGATCAGCAGACACCAATCTGTTAGAATAGCTACAGCATCATGGCATTACCGATATATTATTCAAGCCTCAGAGATAATTGATCATCGAATAATTAGAATTAGAACGTTTTTAGTTTCTAAAAGCAGGAAAGATATCTCCTGCACACACAAAAACACACATACACACACAGACAGACAGACAGACAGACAGACACATATATAACATAACACATACTCTGAAGCTCCGAGCACACACAGACACACACATCCGTACACCAAGGTTATTGTAGTTTTGCATTTTTCATCATTTTTTATTTTGTTTTGACTTTTTGTTTTGAAATTTTCTTTAGTTTTATTCGTTTTTAAAGTGGTTTACTATTTTAGTTTGGATTAGTTATATTTTTTGAAAATGTTTAGTTTTAGTTTAGTTGTAATTAGATTTAGTGTTAGTTCAAGGTCAGAAATAGTACGGGGAGCCCAAACATCCAACGCACACTATTGCTTGAATTATACATTAAAAAAATAATGTAAATTTGTGTTTCTGACACAGGGTGTGTTTGTAGTTGAATAGTTCATGTACAGTAATGTTATGGTAGTGAAGATCAGCTTTCTTAATGTACATTGGACGCTAGGATACCTGCTTATATTCGTGTTATTTGTTAAATGACTGCCTCTTTAAGAGACTACAGTTGGGTTTACTTTAGTTTTCCTCTGATGTGCGCCAGTGTCAGCGGTGTTCGCCACAGAGCAACACAGCTTTCTGCGATTATAACCTTGCCACACACACACACAGACACACACACACACACACACACACACACACACACACACATACACAACCGGGAGGGAATACAGGTGAATTAAAGGAGCCTGCTGTTTCCAGTCAGGTGTCCCTTGTGTGTGTGGGGCCATTGACAGATAGCTGGCATCAGCAGTGTTGCGGGAACAATGGTGGCAGCAGCTCACTGAAAGGCTCACGTGGGGACTTTTATTCTGAAGGAGAAGTTTTCTCCATTCTGTGTTTGTCTGCAGGGCGAACCGGGAGAGTGTAACTGCCTCACACAGTCTTACACAGGCAACGGAGGACCGGTGAGTGGCACGCACACACACACCACACGCACACGCACACACACACACATGCACGCACGCAGACATGCACATGCACACACAAAGGGTTGGCTGTTGTGACAAGATGTTTCCTCTCCTTGTGGGGACCAACGAGCCATTACCATGCATATTGAGGTGTGTGTGTTGTTTTGCAGGGAGCTCCAGGGACCATCAGCACAAACTTGATGCAGGTGAACGCGCTCTCTCTCTCTCTCTCGCTCACACACATGCACGCACACGCACACACACACACACACACACTTCAAGTGGTTGTGATTGAAGTGAATTGATGAGGGCTGGCCCCTTAGTGGAGCATCTGTCTCTGAATATGCCTCAGTATAAATCCACACACACAGATCAAAGCAACACATGTAGATGCCTTTAATCAGCTGTTGCCACAAAAGCAACCTGGGGAACAATGATGACAGCGACCACTGTTACCCAGGGAGACAGAGACTTGCACTGAGCCTTACACAGAGCCTTACATTGAAACTTACACAGAGCCTTACACAGAGCATTACATTGAAACTTACACAGAGCCTTACACAGAGCCTTACACAGAGCCTTACACAGAGCATTACATTGAAACTTACATAGAGCCTTACACAGAGCCTTACACAGAGCATTACATTGAAACTTACATAGAGCCTTACACAGAGCCTTTACAGAGCCTTACACTGAGCCTTACACATAGCCTTACACAGAGCCTCACACAGAGCCTTACATAGAGCCTTACATAGAGCACACTGTTACCCAGAGAGACAGAGCCTTACACAGAGCCTTACATAGTGCAAGGCTCTGTCTCCCTTATTAACAGTGGGCTCTATGTAAGGCACTGTATAAGGCTCTGTGTAAGGCTCTGTGTAAGGCTCTGTCTCCCTGGGTAACAGTGTGCTCTGTGTAATGCTCAGTGTAAGGATCTGTGTAAGGCTCTGTGTAATGCTCAGTGTAAGGCTCTGTGTAAGGCTCTGTCTCCCTGGGTAACAGTGTGCTCTGTGTAAGGCTCAGTGTAAGGCTGTGTAAGGCTCAGTGTAAAGCTCAGTGTAAGGCTCAGTGTAAGGCTGTGTAAGGCTGTGTAAGGCTCAGTGTAAGGCTGTGTAAGGCTCTGTGTAAAGCTCAATGTAAGGCTCTGTAAGGCTCAGTGTAAAGCTCAGTGTAAGGCTCTGTGTAAGGCTCTGTGTAAGGCTTTATGTAAGTTACAATGTAAGGCTCTGTGTAAAGCTCTGTGTAAGGCTCAGTGTAACGCTTTATGTAAGGCTCAATGTAAGGGTCAATATAAGGCTCTGTAATGCTCAGTGTAAGGCTCTGTGTAAGGCTGTCTCCCTTAGTAACATTGTGCTCTACGTAAGGCTCTGTGTAAGGCTCTATGTAACGCTCTAAGTAAAGCTCTAAGTAAGGTTCTGTGTAAGGCTCTGTCTCCCTTGGTAACAGTGCGCTATGTGTAAAGCTCAGTGTAAGGCTGTGTAAGGCTCAGTGTAAGGCTCTGTCACCCTGGGTAACAGTGTGTTCTATGTAAGGCTCTATGTAAGGCTCTGTGTAAGGCTCTGTGTAAGACTCAATGTAAGGCTCTGTAAGGCTCTGTGTAAGGCTCTATGCAACTTTATGTGTAAGGCTCAGTGTAAGGCTCATTGTAAGGCTCAGTGCAAGGCTCTGTCTCCCTTTGTAACAGTGCACTCTATGTTAGGCACTGTGTAAGGCTCTGTGTAAGGCTCAGTGTAAGGCTCTGTCTCCCTGGGTAACAGTGTGCTCTATGTAAGGCTCTATGTAAGGCTCTGTGTATTGCTTTATGTAAGGCCCAATGTAAGGCTCTGTGAGGCTCAGTGTAAGGCTCTGCGTGAGGCTCTGTGTAAGGCTCAATGTAAGGCTCTGTAAGGCTCTGTGTAAGGCTCATTGTAAGACCTTACACAGAACCGTATAATGAGCCATACACAGAGGCTTACACAGAAAGTTACATAGAGCCTTACTCAGAGCCTTACACAGAGCCTTACACAGAGCCTTACATAGAGCACACTGTTACCCAGGGAGACAAAGCCTTAAATAGAGCCTTAAATAGAGCCTTACACAGAGCCTTACACAGATAGTTACATAGAGCCTTACACAGAGCCTTATACAGTGCCTTACATAATGCACACTGTTACCAAGGAAGACAGAGCCTTGCACTGAGCCTAACACTGAGCCTTACACAGAAATTTACATAGAGCCATACACAGAGCCTTAAATAGAGCCTTACACAGCCTTACACAAAAAGTTACACAGAGCCTTACACAGAGCCTTACATAGAGCCTTACAAAGAGCCTTACACTGAGCCTTACAGAGCCTTACACAGAGCCTTACACAGAAAGTTACATAGAGCCTTACACAAAGCCTTAGAGAGAGCCTTACACAAAGCCTTACACTGAGCCTTACATTGAGCCTTACGTAAAGCGTTACACAGAGCCTTAAATAGAGCTTTAAAAGCACAGTCAGCATGGCAGCTGTAGTCTGTATGAGGTAGGCACATTGCTAATGTTCAGTATGCTAGCTGGAGCTGTTGTTGTACTTATGAGCTACTGCTACATGTTAGCATAGCTGCTGTTCTTCATATGAGCTACGGCTAGCGTTTCCTAGCTGCTGTAGTCATTTATGAGATACTTCTAGCTGCTACTAATGACATATGCTAATTGTTATAGTCCTGTATAAACCTGTGCTAACTTGTGGATGTGTGTTGCAGGGGCCTCCTGGACCTCCAGGCCCACCTGGACCCCCAGGACCACAGGGCGTTGAGGGGATTCAGGGTTCTGAGGTAAGACAGGCGGTCTCTGCGGTTATGTGTATTGTGTGTGTGTGGTGTGTGTGTATGTGTGTTGGTGTGCAGGCTAGGGGGCTTGAAATAACATGTTGGGTGTGTAGATGGGTGAAGCTAGGTCAAGCTGGGTGAAGCTTGGTGAAACGTGGTGCAGTTTGGTGTACTAAAGTTAGGTAAAGTTGGTAAGGCTGGGTGAACCTGGGAGAATAAAATCTTGGTGGGAGCTGGGTTTGTGCTGGGTGGAGCTTGGTGAAGCTTGGAGGTACCTTGATTTGTGTTGGGTGAAGCTGGGAGAAGCTTGGTAGAGCTTAGTAGAGCTTGGTATAGCTGGGAGAAACCAGTTGATGCTTACTTTGTGTTTGAGTCTTCAACAGTCACTAACCAGTATGGAGAATTGTACGCACTTCAGGAATCATGAGTTAAGAAAATGTATTTAATGGTCAGCTACGATACGTTCTTTTATATTTGGGAGAACCTTTATTATAAGAATTAGTGAATACAAATTAATAATGCTGCTCCTATCAGAGATACACCTGAAGGAATCTTACAAACTAACAAACAAAATGGTTGGTGTCATGTGATGTTATTATTTATTTGTTTTCTTGTTCTTGACTACCGGTGGAGACGAGTGACTAGTCTGTGACTGGCAACACATCAGGTTCAACCTCAGTTCCTTTTTACAGGGTATCCCTGGCAACGATGGGTCTCCAGGGCGACCATGTTCGCCCGGATACATCGTAAGTAAACCCAACGAGACCTCCTGGTCTCGTTAGCAGGCGCTGCCATGGCTCAACGGCACATGGGCGGACACTACAGAACATGACAATACTGTCTGTCATGTTGTGAATGAACACAACTGATATATACTGATCATATATGGGAGTTAGGGGTGTCACAATATCAGATTTTCACTACACGATAATCATGGTAAATCTCTATAGATTCTCAATAACAATATTATCGCGATATCTATTTATATAAATAATGCTATCAGAACTTTGTGTGTTTTGTTGTGTGAGGTATCACACAGCTTTTTATTTTTAATATGTAGTAGCAGCAGATGTCCAAAAGATGGCGTGGTGTATAATCCTTGATGGGATCTCAGCTCTGGGACTCAGTAGTACTATGTGAGGCAATGTTTATGTTTTCCATGGTAAGGCAGTGTGATGGTGATGGAGAGCAAACATGACAAAAAGGCTTTGGGATTGGAATATTGAGACTTAAACATGTTTTGATGGTGGTGACGTTTGGCAATGGGGCATGTTTTTTATCACGGTATATATCGCGACACCCCTATTGGGAATATATATTGTATGTAACGTGGACACGAGTTACTAAAGTGTGCATTTGATTGTGAACATCTGACAGACTGCAAAGACCAACAGACATTAACAATCAGATCATGTAGTAGACATGTCTATGCCGAGACAGTTTGCTCAAGGACATGCAGGTATGTCAGGAAACGAACCCTAACAAACCACTAGCCTGTCTTTGCCTTTACAAAACATCTGTTTTGTGAACCATTGTAATTCTTTTGTGAAGATACAAATCAAATGTTTGTGTGCTGTGCTCATGTGCGCTGCCCCCTAGTGTTTGTATTGTGTAAATGACCCTTACACGTTAAACTTGTGACCACACTACCTGTTTCCTGGTCATCTTTCTGGTTCATTTAGCCTCGAACTGAGCATGTCATAATGAACGTTTTGCCTTAAGGCCCATTCGACAATCTTTATCTTAATCTTTTATTTTTCATTTCTCATAAGCAGTCATGGGTCTCAGCTTCTGATTGGCTGATACGAGAACAAGGGGGTGGGGTGGGTGAGATGTCATTGTACTGAAGAAGTAATCTTGAGATGTATCCCGATTTAAGTTTCTGGAGCACTATATTATGTTCTATAGCTTCTGTTATCTCATGCGTATTACAGGGTTCACAATTTATAGCCACATTATGAGCCTATATGGCATCATGTTCATAACAGCATATTTATGTAATGCAAGCCTTCATAAACATATAATTGAGGCTCTGTTAAGACTTAATAAATGCTTCATTAAGGCTTTATTAAGGCTTCATAAAGGCTTTAATAATGGCAGGGTCAGTCAATGTTAAGCTCAAATCTAAACAGTATCGCTGCCTCACACATTGAAAGGCATTGTGAAGCAAAGCGTAGTGCTGTGGCTTTGTTGAGACGAGCAGTGTTTGCCACTTGGTTTATGTTCCTATTTGTGGAACCAGGGCTGAATCAGATCATTGTTTCAACACGCACAGAGAACGGTAAGATAATGAAATGCGAGGAGATATTTGGTTAATTTGGCAAAAAGTGTATTAGCTTACATTTAGCTTGCAATAACTAACTATACCTTTAAGGCTTAAAGGTAAGCTGTCATAAAGGCGTCATAAAGGCTTTATTAAGGCTTCGTTAAGCTGTCATTAATGCTTCATAAAGGCTTTATTAAGGCTTCGTTAAGCTGTCATAAAGGCGTCATAAAGGCTTTATTAAGGCTTTGTTAAGATGTCATTAAGGCTTCATAAAGGCTTTATTAAGGCTTTGTTAAGCTGTCATAAAGGCGTCATAAAGGCTTTATTAAGGCTTCGTTAAGCTGTCATTAAGGCGTCATAAAGGCTTTATTAAGGCTTCGTT
>JAODOY010065084.1:0-16859 GCA_025399855.1 Forbesichthys papilliferus
GAGAGAGAGAGAGAGAGAGAGAGCGCAAGAGAGAGAGAGAGAGAGAGAGAGAGAGAGGAAGAGAGAGAAAGAGAGAGAGATCAAAAAGTGATTTGCAGCAATACTAGTTTTGGAACCTTGAAGTACAGTGTACATTTTTCCCACAGACATATTTTCACAGATATTATTTTAACCTTGCCGTTTCCCCACAGCAGCAGAAACAAAGAGACACAGATGTCAGAGAACACAAACTCTCCTGAGAGGAAATGCTTCTGTTAGACCACTCTGTATACTGTACTGTACTGTACTGTACTGTACTGTACTGTAGCACCAAACGTGCTCTATGCTTGCTCCAGCGCTTCATGGGGTCTGTATGCTATAACCTCATTCCCAGTACAGTACGGTATGTGTAGATCTGCCGGTCTGCATCCCTGGGCGTCTTCTTGGCGAGTTAAGACCCAGGCCACGTACCGTAGATGGGTCACTCTCTAACGCAGTCAATCATTTCTCTCTAAGAAGTACGATACGCTGTCCGAACAAATTGTGTTCATATAGCGTTGATGTGTATTTTACAGCAGTGTGGAGAAGGTACCAGGAATGCTGCAAAAAATGCCCTATCAATATAAGGGCAAATATATTAGTTATAAGCTGACTAATGTTTAAAACAAGCAAAACTGGCTACCAGTGCAGTAAATGAAATTCAAGATTTCTTAAAGTTAGTGCACATTTACTTAAATTAAGTAATTAGATAAGCCATTTATATTAGAAACAAGTCCAACTAGATATTATATTTTAAATATGAAATATAAAAACAAGATAATCACAAGATAATGTTCTTTTTTGCAGTGCAGTTATGTATGGCAATTTGATCAAACATGGTCATAAACCAGATACGTCGGGCATGCTGGGACCCTTTATCCTGAAAGATCACGCTGCTTTACTGCAAAGGTAGAGTCATTGATGGTATGCCTATACACTATTTGTCAAATTCAGCGAATCACACAGAATATATGTGTGGCGTTTCCACACAGCTCTGTAAGATGAAACGCAAACAAAAAAGTGGTGCAGACCGCACCGTCCCACCTGACACTGTCCCAGCCTTGGAAATGCGTGTCCAGTGTAAGGGGCAGAGCTTCTGAGGGTGCATTGACGGGAGAGGTGTTTTTGTTGTTTAGATGTTCAGTATCATGTATCACTCGTTCAGTGGAGGTGCAGCTCGAGTACTGTCCCATGTCCAACACAAATAAAGCTGAGTAAACACTGTGTGTCTAAGTACTGCAGTTTTATACAGTGGTCCAAGTGGATCAATTATGGAGCCATAGTTGTAAGACAGACCGCTAAGACTAAAACCTTAAAAGTAGCCTAATATTTTCTATGCAAAATTTGTTCTCTTTCGCTTAAAAACAAAGCTTGCGATAATGGAAATATAGGGAGTGCATGGTGATAAAACCAATGAAAATGTGTTTATTCAAAATTTGATTAATTCATTGATGCACATACAGTATATGCAACACCTTCACCGCATGTGGTTCTTGACAACCCTGTATTGTTGCAAATGTATTTTCTAGTTCTACATTTTAACTTTAAAAAAGTTTACATTGAAAT
Organism: Forbesichthys papilliferus; assembly: GCA_025399855.1. Lineage (NCBI taxonomy): Eukaryota > Metazoa > Chordata > Actinopteri > Percopsiformes > Amblyopsidae > Forbesichthys > Forbesichthys papilliferus. The sequence goes on from JAODOY010065084.1 coordinate 1,585, forward strand.
TATTTTTCACTTTTCTCTTTAACGTCATGATTGTTAATAGTGGTTTATTATAGTTAATAATCATGTGTTTTATGATTGAGGACATCTGTTTGCCCTGAAAGAATACAAGGAACACAGTGGTCAGTGAGCTGAAATGATCAGAAAAAAGCCTTTAGGGCTGGGATGTCTCTTTGAATGTTGCAACTTAAGAACCCAATGCACACATTTCAACCTTGTCTCTCGCATGTTAAGAAATGACTTGATAACAGAGAGTTGGTCTAGTATTTCCATATTATTTCACTATTTTACTTGTATCATTTAATTAACATTTATTTAATTACTCAGAATTAGATGTTATTAAATAAAATATATATTATGCTTTTTTGTATAAATACTATTAACTTACTGTAATTAGTTCACTAATTAGTGCACCATTTATTTATTTATGCATGTTTGAGGTTTCTGGTAGTTGGTCCAGAGCCAACGAAAGAGAGAGTTCCGCCAGTGGAGGTTTAAAATGATTCACGAAGAGGCAAAACAGGGTCCTGGAAGTGCTTGCAATATGAATCGATATATACAGATATATAACTTAATTGTTTGGTAATTAGTAGTCTTAGTACTTAATACAATATCATTTATAGGGTATACTTTACTATTTGCTCCAAGCCATGTAGTCTATATAAGCTTATTGTCTACTCAACATACACCTACAGTATTGAATAAAATCATCAAGTCGGTGTTTTAGCAAGGCTGTTGAAGTCTCACTCAATTTGAGCCTCTTTATAGTTTAGTTTCAAACTTAGTTCAGTATAAAAAACATAAAAATGTGGGTGGGTGGAAGGAGAGGTATATAGGAGCACTAGGCATGTTCTAGTAGCCTACACACTTTAATGATATTCTACAAAGTAAAGGCAGCAAACCAGGGGCGAGTCTAGGATCAGACCTTTAGGGGTGCTCAGCCCCTAATGAGAATGTGATCTGTAGGCCTACATACATCTTTGTATGTTGGCCTACAGACCACATTCTCATTAGGGGCTGCTCTTTAGGCCTGGAGGCCTATCAATCAACAATATACAGTAATACATATGTTTCTATGTTGGCATGTTGCCTTGGTGTTCTGTTGCTTCGGTCTGGGGGTTTAAACCCGGGAACCTTTTAGCATCAATCAGTTCCATTTCCTGCATTTTGGTGAATTTCTATGTGCCAGTTTGTGCCTTTTATACACCCATTACTGGTGGAAATGCCTTTATGTAAAGGAAAATACAACATTTTGGAACAGGTGACAATTTAAAATGTAAGCAATTCTCAAGCAATTCTGTATTGCGTTCAAATTCGCATGTTTATCTAATTTATGCTGAGTCAACATACATAGGCATGATGAAATGATGTTACCTCTTTAAATGTGCATGTGGCACATATTCACATCTATGATAAATTAAAACATTGTAATGATTTACTAATCCCCATTTTCAAAACATCACACAATGGCCTATACAATAAAATCTGTTTTGGGATGATTTTTATGAATCATAGGCTCAAATATGTTATTGAAGATGAAGACTACAACACAATGTGGCCATAATCAATTACTGTAAGACACTGATCAAACCTATTAGAGAATGAAAGCTTGTTAAAGCCTAGCCTTAGCACATCTGAAGAGAGAATGAAAGCTTGTTAAAGCCTAGCCTTAGCGCATCTGAAGAGAGAATGATAGCTTGTTAAAGCCTTAGCGCATCTGAAGAGAGCAGCATAACTAGTTTCTTCCGGCAATAAAAAGACGTTACAGGCATGCAAGTGATGCCAAATACGAGTCTAGGCAGAGCAGTAAGCGATACAGTGAGTGACACAGGCAAAAAGAAACAGTACAAAAATAACTGCATTCCTTAGTCCATTGCCAGACTTGGGATGCCTTTAGTTTTCTGCTTTTTTTGTCAGCTTTTCTTTGATTGTTTGAATATGAGCGGCTGAAATGTTTTTGTACATCCCAGAATTCCGCTGGCCCACGCAAGATATTTTCTAACATCAAATCGCTCATTAATCCTTACACAAACTTATTTTACAACCAGAGATGGGCAAAAATACATCAAAATGTATTTTAAAATAAAATAACAAATACCCTAATTGCAAGTGTATCAAAATAAACTACAGAATACAGCAGCCACGCTGTTATGTTTTATTATTTCAATAACGAGGCTGACGACCAGTTCCACTGCAACCGTGTTACAATCTATTTTATCCCCCCCCCCCCTCCGTCCGCTACGGAGTCCCTTTAGGTACACCAACCCCCAATACACAGGTAATGCAAACTGCTTATTTATTTATATATGATATCCTCCTTTTTTTTTCTTTTTAAATATGTATTATTTTTTTCTAATGACATATACTTACTGGGATACAGTACCATTAGGTTTATCATTAATTTCAACTTTAGCAAACCACAGAACAACACAGTATCATCTAATCAAACTGAGTTACATATTCTCTGAACCAGCTTTTACCAACCAACAAATATGAACTTGAACCAATGTATTGTTTACATACATGTGGTCCTTTTAGTCTCTGTATCGAGCTGGAACATTGATCTGCCTACCAGACCTGGTCAACAGTGCGCTTTCCACTGTTTGTCAGTCAGGTATGTCAGGGTCATTAGGTACCATTGTGTCCTTAGGCTGTTCAACATCCTGATGATCAGCGTGCATTGTCTCTGTCTGTGTTTCCATGGCAATTTCTGGAGTTATCACATTTTTCTTCTCCAGTGTTTTCCTCAGATGCTTCCTGTTTCGCCGATACACACGCCCATCCGGAGTTCGAACAACGTAAGATCGTGGCTGGTCGTGTTTTCTCTGAACCACAGCTGGGTGCCACGTCTCCCCTCTCCTATCCTGACACGTTCTCCGGATTGCAGATCAGGTAAGCATCTCGTGTGTCGGTCGTAGTACATCTTTTGTATATTTTGTTTCTCTCTCAGCTTGTCGCACACCTGAGCTGTCTTCTGAGAGGTGAGCAATGACGTTGCTGTGGGTAGTTTTGACTTCAAACGTCATCCCATCAAAAGCTGAGCAGGTGACAACCCAATGCCTTCTAGAGGTGTGTTGCGATACTCTTAACAGCGCAATGTAAGGATCATCGCGACTGCACTCTGTCTTCTTTGGTAGTTTCTTGATAGTCTGCACAGTTCTCTCCGCTTGACCATTTGATTGCGGATGGTGTGGACTGGAGGTCACGTGCTTGAACTCCCAATCTCTAGCAAAGTTATCAAATTCTGCACTTGCATACTGTGGTCCATTGTCAGATACAACAAGGTCCGCAATTCCATGCCTTGCGAATATTGACTTTATTGCTTTGATGACTCCCTTACTGATAATTTCAGTAAGTTTGCAGACTTCTGGGTATTTAAGAAAGTAATCTACACAGAGTAGAAAGTCTGACCCATTCTAATGGAACAAATCAGTACCCACCTTTTCCCATGGTCGTCCTGGTAGTGCAGGTGGGAGTAACGGCTCTCTGGAGTTACTGTTTTGATGCTCACTGCACACCACACACCTGGATACCATTTCCTCAATTTGGGTAGTCATTCCTGGCCAATACAGAATGTCTCTTGCTCTCGCTTTGCATTTGACCACCCCTAGATGCGATTCGTGTATTTTCTTTAACATCTCCTGTCTGAGTTGGTTTGGCACAATGAGTTTCTCTGCTTTAAACAACAGTCCACTGGAATAACTGATCTCTTCTCGGAAAGTCCAGTATGGCTTTATTATTCTTGGCAGTTCACCTCTTTCTTTTGGCCAGCCGCTCATGGCTGTATCCTTTAGCGTCTGCATTTACAGATCCTCCGCTGTCATTTTCTTAAACATTTACAGCTTTTTCTCCGTCATGGGTAGCTGTCGTGTGATGCAGTTCACTTCCAAATCTGCTTCCAACAGAACTTCTTCAGTTTCTCTAAGGTAGACACGGCTTAACGCATCTGCTATGTATAGTTCTTTGCCCAGCTTGTACGTGACGTAGCATCCTCTGTAGCCTCAGTGGAGCCTGGTGGAGAGGTTTCTTGAATATGCTTTCCAATGGCTTGTGATCACTTTCGACCTCAATTTCTTTCCCGTACACATATTGTTGAAACTTCTCACACCCATATACTATTGCAAGCAGTTACTGGTCTGTCATCTTGAAGTATTACTGCCCCAATTCCTTCAGAGCTTGCATCTACTGACAGAGTCACTGATTTGTTTACGTCATAAAATTCAGCGTGGGAGCGTTCGTGACTAGCCGCTTGAGTTCTTCGAAGCTCTTTATCTGGGCTAGCTCACCAAATGCCATTCTGCATTCTTCTCTGGCAGCTTTCTTAAAGGTGCACTTACTTCTGAGAGGTCGGGTATGAACTTGGCCAGGTATTGTATCATGCCCATGAATCTGAGAAGACCTTGTTTGTCTTCTGGTGCTGGCAGCTGAACAACTGCTCTTACCTTCTCCTCGTCTGGCTTTAAACCGTTTACATTGAGTATGTGCCCAATGTATTTGATCTCGTCATTCTGATCTTACATTTGTCCTTATTTAGTTTGAGGTTATTTTCTCTGGCCCTCTCCAGTAGTTTTAGTAGCCTGTTGTCATGTTGTTCCCATGTGTCTGCCCACACCAGCAGATCATCTATTATGTTTACCACTCCCTCCAAACCTTATATCATCTGCGCCACGGACCTCTGGAATACCTCAGAAGCTGACGATATCCCAAACGGCAAGCGCAAAAAACGATAGCGTCCTATAGGAGTGTTCATCGGCATAGCTTGGAGCTCTCATCGTTGTATTTGCCAAAATCCGTGATTTCCCCAATACACATATAATGCAAACTGCTTATATATATATATATATATATATATATATGACACACGCAATGTATCAAAATAAAATACTGCATTATAGTATTTTAAAATTACTCAAAAATACTTATGGAGCATTAAATAATTTTGCAAACCTATCAATCGGCCTATTTGATCTAGCCTAACCCTTGTACCACCTGTAAACTGACTCAGTTAAAGGTATAGTCAGTCATTCTGGAGAATGCTAAACACCTCCCCCTTCAACACTGTAGGATGCTCCCTGAGAAGCAGCGCCCCACACATCAGAAACACAATGCATATTATATGATGTTGTTGTTGTCCCACACATCAGAAACACAATGCATATTATATGATATTGTTGTTGTCCCACACATCAGAAACACAATGCATATAATATGATATTGTTGTTGTCCCACACATCACAAACCCAATGCATATTATATGATATTGTTGTAGTATGCGGTTGGAACTTTTTGTTTAGTTTTGCTTTTTATCCCGATGACCATACCTGGATAAGTGTACAATGGTTGAGAGGACACTACATCTTTTCTTTTCTTAACAAATCAAACATATAGCATGCAGCCACGTAAAGGTAGTGTAAGTGATTGTAAATTAATACACATTTTGTCAAATTGAGCAAATATCTCTTCACAGTCCACCAATTGTCCGTTCTGTGTGGACACTTAAGAAAAATCCGATGTTTCCACATCCACCCAACTATTGATCTAAACTAAATTATCGCTTAGATTATAGTCTGGAAAACGTGAACACTTTAGAGTTCACACATCCACCCTGGATGATGGACCAATCAGCAACCAGAATACTGAATACAATAACTTTGAAGCTATGCATTGTAGGGCTGTCCCAAATATCATTTTACAGGTTTCGAATACTTAATGGTATATCCGAACGAGTATTCGAATGCTCTTTCTCAAAAACACCATTAAAAATACTATAGCATATACCTTCTGTATTAGCCAATAAAAGTGTGTGTTGAATGAATAGCCTCAGTCTCTTCTTACAAACAGAGCCAATTGCAATCAATTGTGTTGATGACACATTGTAGGGCAGGTAATTACATTTCAACATGTGGGTTTATATGGAGACAGTAGGGATTAATGGGAAAAATGCATGCATAATTTGAAAAAGCGAATACTCGAATCCCAACATTTATATCGAATATGTACCCAACGAACGAATACCCGAATAATCGAATATTTGGGGTCAGCCCGAATGCATTGAAGTCAAGCCTTTGAAATGATGGTAGAGCTAGGTGAAGCATACATTTATAGTAACAATGATTGGTTAAAAGCTAAATAAATAGATTTAAAATGTGCCAGAGGTCTAGGATGCAGCTATTACAAACATATCTCAATGGAGCGTGTCCAGACACTGTTCACCAAGTGAATTTTGGGTCTGGTTACACCAGGCTACTAATCAGAGGCTGCACCAAGTAAACATCTCACAGAAAGTATTTTATAGTATTTAAAAACTACAAAATACCAAACACTAAAGTATATTTTGATACAAAATATAAACCAATTTTCAACAATACTATCAATTACAAATTACAAAATACTATTTTGGATTTCAAATACGTATTTCAAATACATGTATCATAAATACTGCCCATCCCTGTTTAAAACTATAACACGGATTTGAGGTAACAAACACTGTTAAATTGCTTTATAGGTTTTGTTGTGAACAAAATGGTGTGGCACATCTCGAAAATATCTACACATCCCTACACATCCCGATAGGCGACATAGGCAGCCATGTAGACAGGGACGGCAAGTTCCCAAGCCTGAATGCACTTTGAACCGAACAAACGTTGCGATCACGAGCATTGTCACGAGCGATGCAGCGTGCTGTTTTGAGCAAACTTTTGTCGGACTGTTTTTTTATGTTTCCTGTCGCTCACATCGAAAATTTGCTACAGACGAGATAGGCTACTAGTCTGTAGCAGCCTAATATGGTTAGCTGGACTTACCCTAACAACCTACTAGGCTATTGTATATTTCTATTTACTATTACTATTTATACAATTTTATTCAGATGAAATTTGTCAATTAAGATATTGTCAGAAAGACATAATTCAAGCTAAGCTATACAATTACTTTGATTCACTTTGGTTGTGTAATGAGATGGACATTTGAGTATAATAGTATTATTTGTGTAGTCTATATGAATAGATGCGAGATAGTCAAAGTTGTAATAATGCTTCGTCAGTCAGTAATAAGTTCATATTAGACTCCACAGATACAACTAACTAATGTATTTACCCATATTGTATTTTGTATCATTTTATATGCACTGCAAAAAATGATGAAGAGCCATTTGCCCCTTCCTCAGCTATGACAGTCTCCTCGGGTGAGTGGAATATAACAATATAGACAGAAAATATAATTTGATTGTGAATTAAAATGTTGTATGATTTTGTTTCTATATGCTCTGTATATTTATAGAATGACTTGAAGTGATTCTGAAGTGAACTTGACTATGAACTATTCATACTGTAATACTATATAAAATACATATGCACAATATTCTCTAGTTCTTCATTTCTCTTTTATTTATTGTTTATAGTTAAATGTTTTCTTAGATGTAGTAAATACAAGTGCATTGTCATGCAGTTAACTTGGCGATAGATGTGTGTGTGGAATGGATGGGGGAGCCGGGGGGACAGGGGTCGATTTAGCCCAGGGCACCAAATGTGCTAGGGCCGGCACTGCAGTTAGCACCATATTGACTGGGTTGAGTGAATTGGAAAGGTGTGCTTTTAAGTGTCTAAAACGCCCACGCTAAGCGAGCCAACCTTCATGGAGCTCAGAGAAAAGTGACGTAGGTATAACCAAATTTACGCGGGATCACACACTGCAATGCAACAGGATGCAGTAATCCTCCAATAACATCGCGATGTAAGAAACGGTTCCGTTTTTTTTTTTCGATCTTGGTAGGAACTAGGAATCGGGTGCACCATCATCATCATCATCATCATCATCATCATATTCCTGTATATCTGCGCGAGCAGGTGGCTGTCTCCACTCCGTCATCTCGGAGCGCTGAGGTGGGCTGGAGGAGGAGGAGGAGAGGAGCAGTTTGGCGTGAAAGTGCACGCACTATAAGCTACTAGGAGACCCATCCACAGACTGACGCGATATAGCCTATACCTGAACAACGCGCGCCACTTAACTTACTGGGGTCGGGCGAACCGAGATGAGCAAGTCCCTTCCCAAAAGCGAGTCGACCACATCCCTGCTGAGGTCGTCCGCGGGGAACCGCAAGTCCGCGCACCACGAGCACGTGTCGCACGCTCCCCGGAGCCACCGTGGGCAACAGCCCACCGGAGCAGGGGGCGGCGCGCCCGAGGAGGCGAGCTGGGCCGACGACTGCGACGCGAGCGCGCGTAGACCCCTGTGTCAACCCGGACACACCGGGGCGACAGGCGGGGGGGGCGTTGCAGGCGCACAGAGGAGCCAGCATCACCGGCGGCAGCCCGGCCTCCTCCGGGAGGACCGCTGCTCTCCCGAAGACGCGAAACGCAGGGAGGACCGAAACCAGAGAGAGTCCGACAAATCCTCCAGATCGAGGAACGCGCACCAGCCCGGTAGCTCGCACCCGGACCATAAGAGCTCCCCGACCCCATCCGAACCGAACCACGCAGACGCAGCCGCCGCCGCCGCCGCGCTGTTTTTTACGTCCAGGGAACGAATCAACGCAGGATCATCTACCAGCCTTAACTGGAATCCGGCACCGACCAGGACCGCCAGCAGACCGAGTACTACGTCTGAATACTCCAGCCTGCATCCCATAGTGAAGTCCGTGTTCGGACAGGTAGGTAGGCTGCAGTAGGCTACACTGACTGGACCAAACTTTCGAGAAAGTTAGAAAAAGTTGTGTTTTTTACACAAAGTACAGTTAAAAAATATATGGTTAATTAAATACCATAATTCAAATAGTAATATTCAATCTATTATGTAGCTGGCAGTGTCTGCTTAGCTGAAAACAAAGCAATTAACCAACAATCTTAAAACAGACATGACGAATGTGCATTTGTAAAAAAAAAAGCTATGAAAATCAAAAGGGACAATGTCCTTATTTTGTAATAATGATTTAATTAAATACATTAGATGTTCTAGTATGAGCACTATGTGACACAGATGTGTGTGTGTAGACATAAAGGAATAATAAACACACATTAATATGTACTGTAGCTGCCAATTCATCCAAGTAAAAAAGTTAGATTTTGTATGGTGTTCCAAATCATGTTCGGACCCCCCCCCCCCCCTTTCCCCCTCCCTGAGAGGTGATGCAGACACTGACCAATGTTGATCACTAGGTCCAGGCCAACAGACACCATGAGGTACGCGACTGGCCACAGATTAATAATGAATGCCGTTGAGGGAGGAGGCCTATACTGTATGCAATAGAGGCAGCGCGCTGGCTTTCATGTGGCCAGTTATGAATAAGAGTCTCATTATGAATGTCACCTGAGCACGGGCGCACTATCACGTTACCTGTGGAAACCTGGGCAGTGATAACACACGCATGCACACACACACACACACACACACACACACATACACACACAGACAAACACAAGCACGCACTCCACCACTTCAAGCTCACCCACCTCCATTCATACACCCCTCCACCCCATCACCAACCACCCCTCCACCTCCTCCACCCTCCCAGCATCCGGCGTGCAGTGTTTTCCTGCTCTGTCCAATGTTCCCGTCCAATCAGGCTCCTCTCGTCGGAGTGCTGATGACAAAGAGGCCCAAGAGGAGACAATTAGTTTCCCATGTGTTAATGTGTGCCAGAAATAACCGGGCTAAATCCAGGCCAGGGCATCAATTAGTCTCAGGGGTTCCCAGTGAGGCAAGAGTCCGTGCGTGCGCTGCCCGATGCGCTATATGAAGGCTCTGGAGCTGTTCAACTTGGAGGAATTCCACGTGGCTGTGGTTTGGTCCGCGAGTGTGTTGGTCAGTGTAGGGCATAGTTGTAAGTGTGAAGACAGCAGTATGCTTTGGTATGGTGGATGTTAGTGTCAACGCCTACGCAATTGGCAGTTGAATAACTTTGTTAGTATAGATTTTTACAGTGAACTGAATCCTTAGGGTCTGTCGAACACTTTACCGTATGTACTTTACCTTTATAAAAGGGTATACTTACACTCACTTACATTTTGTTTGAAGCTCTGTTGGGCATGTGGGAACAAAAACCTTTTGCCACACACGACTCATCAAAGTTTCCCAACCAAAGATACTCATCAAATTACTTAAAGTATAGCAGGTTGAAACAGAACATGAAACAATTGCAAAAATAAGTCTGCGATAGAATTAATTTGAAGATTAGACGTCTTTGTTTTTGAATTCCATTCTGTGATTGTAAATCTTGTCAGTGAGTTCAAATATAAATAAATACAACATAGTGGTCCAAAGAAGCTTTTGTTGAAAGCAAGTGTCAGCGTAGAAAACCTATATCCTCTAAGGAACATACAACATGAAATGGAATTGGATTATTTAGCAAATGCTTTATATCCAAAGAGACTTTGAGACAATGACTACAATTAAGTATTTAAGGCAGGATTAATCATTCACGAGAACGCTTGCTAACTTCAAAACACTCCCTCAGAAGCTCCGCCCCACACATTGAAACACATTGCAAAGCCTACCACATTGTTGTTGTGTGCAGATATGCACAACGTTTGTTTAAAGCCAGGCCCGTGTAGAAGTACCAGATCATTTTTTTGATATTTGGTGAATTTGACAAAAAATGTATTATCTTACAATTAGCTTACAATAGCTGACTATAGCAGGTATGCGGTTTAGCATCTTGCTCAAGTGAGAGAGAAGTGTAATTGATAATAGACTAACAATAGTCAAAATTGATGTCAATGGTAAAATGGACACTTAATTGTAATTACGGTTGGTCTGTATACACATCTACATGTGTGTGTGTGTGTGCACGTGTGGCTGTGTGTGTGTGCGTGTGTGTGTGTGTGTGCACGTGTGGCTGTGTGGGTGGGTGAGTTGGAGTGTACATGCAGTCATGCACACACATAAGCAAATAAACACCTATTAACACCTGTACGTTTACGTGCATGGATGTGTGTGTGTGTGTGTGTGTGTGTGTGTGTGTGCACGTGCGTGTGTATGCGTGCGCACAAGCGTGTGTGTGCATGCGTGGGCGCACGCGTACCGGTACCTGCTTCACTAAGCTGCAAACCAGTTCAGCTGATACTAATACTATAAACGCATAGCCATTACCAGTGATGGCTCAGGGAGCAGAGCGAGATATAACCCACTACACACTATATGTCAGATTGTCTTATATAACATCAAGGTCTGCATACAGTACAATCCCTACAGAACTCATTCGCTGTCCTGGAAGATAAAAATAGATTGGCAAAGACCTGATTATAATGGACCGAGAGAGAGCGGATCTATTATTCATTTTTTTCCGTTTACAAAAATGTGAAAATCCCCTGATGTACTGGAGCCACTTGTTACCTGACGGAGCGAGTTTCATGACAGGCGAAGGAGTTTGCTGTGTGAACAAATCCTCCAGAGGCATGCGTGTTAAAGGATGCGTCTAGTTTGCTGCCGGCGTGCTGATGAGCACTGATGGTTGTTCACTTATTAAAGGTCCACTAAAAAAAAAAAAAAAAATTATACTTTTTTATACTTTTTCACATTTTGTCACGTTACAACCACAAATGTATATGTACAGTATATTATATATATATTTTATGTGATAGACCAACACAAAGTAGCGCATCATTGTGATGTGACAGGAAAGTTATACATTGTTTTCATTTTTTTCTGAAACATATATTTGAGAATCATAGCATTTATGCCAGATCCGAGTCAAACACTCAAAGTTGGATCCAACCTTTTGGGTCTTGGGTCGAGTCTCAGAAGACCCGTGACCTCGGATGACCTTTAGCGTATATACAGTATACAAGAACCACTATTTTATGGGGACCTATATCGTTTTTCATTCCATTCAGATTTTCTTGTCAGATTGGTTATTTATGCAAAAATAAGAATTAAAATATGTTTAAAAAGTTATTAATTGATCACACGTTCCCACGTGCAGTAACAATGAAATAAAGTGCATCGAATATGTACAACATTGCGTTTACACTTGCAATGACATAAACATACTTGACCAAGGAGGACACAACACTAGAAGATAGAAGCCATGCTCCTATCTATTTTCAGAGATTTTGAGTGATCCCGGCATGCTTTCATCTGATCTTTCATACCTGGAGGCACATTGAAGGTCTGGAATGATGCAGACAAATCACCGTAGGCTCTCTACATATACAGTACATCTGCGTTTTACCGACTTTTAGTATTCCTGATCAATTAAACCGAGGACAGCAATTCCCTCTCTCCTTGAATCACTTTGAATAATACTATGAAAAGGTTATTCACTCCCAAAAATATATAAATTACTCCCCACTGCCGCGAATCAAGGAAAATATGTTTTTTTAAATGCATATTAGTTTTTTGTTTTTGTTTTATTATTATTTATATTATTATTATTATTCTTATTCATATTATATTATTTTATATTTTTAGTCTCTGTGAAGATACATTCAACATGAAGGGATGGGAATACATTCTTATTTCAGCATTTTATTGTTTAGTGGGTGAGTTGTTTCAGTCATTATTTTTATGTATTATTAAACCCTCTTTTTACAGTAGTGGCCAGCAGGGGGAGCAATCACTATTCAATAGAGCCCATTGTGTGTCACACACGCAGACCAATGCAAGTGAAAGGAGAGGCAGCTACAGTACATGAGTCTAATGACGCACCTGGACACACTAGAGCTGGTTAACTGCTGGCTGGCAGGCCCGGAGCATCTCTCTCTCTATCACTCTCTCACTCTCTCTCTCTCCCTCCCTCTCTCTCTCTCTCTCTCCCTCTCTCTCTCTCTATCACTCTCTCCCTACTCTCCTTCTAACTCTATGACTCTCTCTCTCCCTCTCTCTCTCCCTCTCTCTCCCTCTCTTCCTGTCCCTCTCTGCTCATACCGGACGGTGCTGTGAAAGACAAGGTGAGAATGTCTTAAAAACGCAGACATGTGTTTCCTCACCTACACGCTGAAGACATTTCCTGTTTTTACACACGTGAACTCTTCCTGCTTGTACGCTCCAAAGCATCTCTCTCTCTCTCTCTCTCTCTCTCTCTCTCTCTCTCTCTCTCTCTCTCTCTCTCTCTCTCTCTCTCTCACCCCCTCTCTCCCTGCTGCACGGGTCAAACTGACCTTGATGGAGTCTAAAATGAAAGGAAACGAGCATGGAGAGGAAGCGGAGAGACACAGGCGGTAGACGGATGACGCACGCACGCGGCAGCCGGATAAAAGAAAGATCTTGTCGGTTGATTGCGGGGCATAGCGGAGCAGGCTAGCGGTGTCACACAAAACCGTGTCATACGCCTTCACAATGTCTTGGGCATAAAGGGCTATTTATAGCTGCAGATGCGTATTTTTGTAGGCCGAGCCAGTGATGTGGTAGAACGAGAAGGCAGCAATTGAATTCTCACATATTTAGCGAAATCTCCTTTTGAGTTGGGGATTATGAACTGTATATGAGCTTGTGTGTGTGTGTGTGTGTGTCTACACATTTACACTGTATCGTTTGCTGAGCATATTTTAGCATATAAAAATCATTGTTGGAAAGCTGAGGCTGAGGCAAGTGAAAGGAGATCAGTGAGTGGGTGTATGCCAAGAATGTGTGGAAAAACACAACGCAAGGTTAAGTGAGGATAGAAAAAAAAATAGATTATCGAGGTGTACTTGAGCCATATCAATTATTTGCATTGGTATTTAAGGTGTAGCGTTGAGAGTGTACCTTTGAAATGGCATTATAAGTCATTTAAATGAATGAATTAAAGGTGAAATTAAGTTAATATAGTCATACACTATATAAGTTTGACATAGTGACATAGAGTCAAATCACCCATTGGTTTAGTTTGAAGCTAGAAGTTTGGCTTTAATAAGAGCGAGGAATTTGATGAATGCACTTTGCTTGGGTTTGGGTTCATTTGGATAGAACGCTGAAGTCACCCAGTCGAATTGCTGAGACCCATTTTTGGCCACCACTACATGATACTGTAATCAGTGCTAAAAAAGTGCTCACTGTACCGACTAAGGTTAGCATCCTCTTTTCCAGTGACATCCTACTGTAACGAGGCTAGGGACATCATGGCGTTTAGAAAACTGACACAAGTTGGCTCTGTGTTTACAGTATGACATTAGGTCATATATGTCCTGCAAGAGAGCAAGAGAATAGCTGGCATGTGTATGTTTTATACAGTACCTTTCGTGTGTCAACCAACACACAAGCAGATAATCACATGCATACGTACAAGAAAAACACACGTTAACCCTAAACTGTGTTATGTTGTGCTAGAAGTACTGTTTGACAGTATGTGCATGCAAGCTAGCACATGAGAATCCCCCCCCCTCCAAATTTTTTTTTGAAAACCTCATCCAACTCACTTGATGGCCGTGGATCAAACCGGATTATCTTCAGCCTCACAATCCTCATCAAATCGCAAAAGCAATTATTAACAGTTACTCTTGGAATTGTCCCCTTTACTGGCATATTTGTGCACGTCTAAGTCAGGCATTTGTAGGAGATGTGTGTGTGCGTGCGTGTGCACGTGTGTGCGTTTGTGCGTGGGTGTGTGTGCGTGGGTGTGCGTGTATGTGAGCGTGTGTGTGTGCATGCGTATGTGCGTGTGCGTGCGATAAGAGAGGGAGATTATTGCCTTTAGGTTGAAGTCTAAGGATTCCAACCACTGAAATGACTCACATGATAGCATCCGTGCATCGAGGCGACCCTTTTTGCGGTTTGCGGTGAATTAAGGAAAAGAACAAACAAACACCCTCTGTATTAACAAACGGTGTGTGTTTGTGATAACTTCTGTGATAACATTTAAAGTGACACCTCAATTCGCCCCGGGAATTACGCCTGTGGTTTGTACCAGCGTTATAACAACGTTTTGTTTTGAAACTCGTGGCGAACACGAACATACTCGTCTCAGGTGCGTACCGTAAACGGTGGGCTCAGGTGTAGGGCTCCGGGGGCCCCCCTGTCATACAATCGAGGGGTGTGCCTTTAACGTACTAGAGAGCATACTGCTGAGATGTGACTGAGGGCATGGGAGAGAGAGGGAGAGAGAGAGAGAGAGAGAGACAGAGAGAGAGAGAACCTGACCTCTGGCTCTCACTGGGTTTACACCATGAGAGCTGACTGCGCGTGTTTGTGACTTCTGATGCATACTGATGTTCCCAATGAGCCTCTGGTAGAGAGGCTGGCTGATTCAAGCACCGGGAGGCTATAGAGAGAGGGGAAGGGGAAGGGGGGGTGTGAGAGAGAGAGAGAGAGAGAGAGAGAGAGAGAGAGAGAGAGAGAGAGAGAGAGAGAGAGAGACTAAATACAGA
>JAODOY010065095.1:0-16858 GCA_025399855.1 Forbesichthys papilliferus
TAATATATATATAAAAAAACAAAAAATATATATAGATTATATACACAAACACAAATATATATATATATATATATATATATATATATATATATATACACACACACATATATATATAAATATATACATACATACATACATATGCACTTATATATACATATATATACACATACATACATATATAGGTTATATTGTCTTGCCATTGATAGTAAATGTGTGTTTTTTTTTGTGTTTTTTTTTAAAGAAACATTCGTAAATGTGTCTATTGGAGAGCTAAGTGACATTGTACATTTATCTCCTCGGGTCTAACAGGGTTTTAAAGTGCAACATCAACATTATTTATGTGACAATAAGAACATGCTGTAACTTACTGTATGCCATACAGTGTATTGTGAATGTAAGAGAAGTTGTCTGAATTTCATCCCACAGCTACAGTATAGCTACAGAAGTTTGCTAATGCGCTTAAAGGTTCAATCAGCGTTCCATGCAGGGTAGCATTGTGACCACAGGAGACAATAATGATGGAGAGCTATCTGATGATGAAGAGAGCTATCTGTTAGCACAGGAGATGTCTGGCTCCGTAGAGAATTAAAACGTGATTCAAACAATATTTGAAACATTAATACAGCAGCAATCAACTGTGTTCTATGTAAGCATAGTGGCGTAATGGGGTCCTGAGCATAGAATGACATCACACTCTCTGTGCGAAACCCAAGGACGACTGCTCTTTGTTGACGTAGCCAGGCTGGCCAGGCACACGTTAGTGCATGTACAGTATGTGTGATCCAATTTGTTTTGGTCATAAGACGCTATTGCGCTTACCCAGGGAATCATCCCACGATACGAAATTGTCACGATACGAAATTGTTGAGATTCTAAACATATTGCGATGTTCTGCGATATTTTGTAATGTATTACTTTTTCCAACTTCAAATTATGTCCCAAAAGGAAATCTTTGTCAACATCTGTTTGTTCATCTCACATAAATTGTATTGCTAAAAAATGTGATTGTCAAGCTGACTAACTGACATGAACATGTCATAAATATTGTATAACAAGTTAAATTCTCATGTGCAATTTATATAATAACAGATCGATACTTGGCGTCCGTGTATCGATACAGTATTGCCACGGGAAATATCGTGATACTATGCTGTATTGCTGCCCCCCCCCACCCCCCTAATATAAAGCCACTTTAAGTAGACTGTACATGGGGTTTGACTTAAAGGTGGTCCTCTCCCCACAGTACCTAGTCAGTAGTGCCAAACAGAGCCCAGCTACAACCTACAACAAAGATTCGTTTATTATTGACTTACAGTATAAATAGCGTCTTTGGACATCTAACTGCTGCTGTTCAATAAATACAGTATTTGACTGCAAACCAGTGAGTGAGTATTCATAAATGTACTATAGCCTATGTTTCACAACACTGAATGTGCATTATAAATGAGCAGGCCACCTACACTTGAACACAACACAGCTTCCAACTGCACAGCATCCTGACGAATGCATACCCATGGTAGCTTTCTGAAGGACCTTCAGCATAATGGTAAAACGAGCTGTCGCCAAGCTCCTCACAGACAGACAGTCAATAGCCTACTACTGTAGTATATCACACAACAAAGTAGGCCTACAGCAGGTTATACTCTTGTCAGGGAGAATAATCATCATCAATCAGGGCTGAAGAATTCATCAAAGCAAATAGGCATTGCGGCATAAGAGCCTACTATGGTTAGTCGACCTTATGAATAAGGTAATTGGTGCTTAATTTAAGATAAGGCTGCACTGGATGTGTATTGGGTGTCAAGCCACTGCTAGAGTTCTGGTTATCATCCTCGGAATGGAAAGCAGATGTGTTGGATTTAGTTGGATTGTGTTTTCTTTCCTGTATTACAAAAGCACTGCCATATAGCCTATCAGTAACAGAAATGCGTTTGTGTGTGCCTATATTCGTGTGCGTGGGGAGGAAGGGGGTAAAAAGACCCAAACGCTATCTAAACTCCTACTTTAATTCCAGTACACCCTAGATATCCTGTGTTCGGTTTTAGCCAGAGAAAAGCGTCGTACCGTTTAAGCTTATAAAATCAGTTTAAAGAAGTGTCAATTTCACTTACCCTCTCTATCTGCTGCGCCAGCCTGTAAAGCAAACAACAAAAACGTTCAGTTAAACACCATTTATTTATTTTACACTGGCAAAGCGTTGCCATTATGGAATTCATACTTTACATTTTTGCTCTGGCTTTAATAATAACAAATACCTACTAATTGTACTACAGTTATGTAACAGTCCAAAAGCATGTGGTTTAGGCTAGTCTACTTCTAGTAAGATATTTGGGTCGCACAGTTGAATGCTACAAACTTTTGGAATAGGTTAGGCTACTGCTCCCTTGGTCCTTGGCGTTTGAACGTGAATTGGACTTGAATTACCTACGTTTCTGACGCTATTCTTACACTCAATGTCAACAAGACGAAATTAAAGCGATACCGCCACTTACCTTGTCGGCTGAAGTCAAATGCACTACAAATCCTACAAGTAACGTTAGTGACAGAACAACCATCACTAGTCTATTAAAGTTTGAGCAACAGATGCGAAGAAAAACTGTCCCAATTCTAAAAACAAACACCTGGTTTGACAAATCGAGAAGTCACTAGCCAACGAAAGTATTATCGCGGTCTCATTCAAAAGTTATTAGCTTAAAGTGGATGTATGCAACTGGCCTGTTAAAAGTTGTTTCAACTTTTCATTTAAAATAGGTAACAGTTGCGACACTTGGGTCAGGGTTTCTGTTGACTGAGAATAACTCTAGAAGGCTTGTTAGTAAAACATCCCTCGTAGTCTAGAGAGCTCTGCCTGTCCGGACAGAGCAGACGTGTGCGCTATTGGAACCTGGCACCTCGCTCTGGCTAATAAACGGCAGACCAGCCCTGCCTTGACGTCACTCTTTCCCCGTTCCCATCGGAACGCGTGGTGGGCTGCAGAGAGGAGCGCTGTAGTGGGACGAGGAGGGGGGGGCGACCCTGGAAAGTCGGTGTGAAAGAGGCGAGTCGGCGGCATTTCGACTGCTAAGAAACCTACTAAGA
The DNA here is from genome assembly GCA_025399855.1 of Forbesichthys papilliferus. Taxonomy (NCBI): domain Eukaryota; kingdom Metazoa; phylum Chordata; class Actinopteri; order Percopsiformes; family Amblyopsidae; genus Forbesichthys; species Forbesichthys papilliferus. Next base: position 3,079 of record JAODOY010065095.1, read on the forward strand.
TATCTTGTCTCACTGTACAGTCAGTGTAGGTTAGCGACGCTAAGGTAACTTTATAATAGTTAAATATTTTGAGAAGATAGTCTACGTAGCCTATTCCCTATTGGTAGCCTATGCGATTTGACACAATGAGCCCCAAATAAAAACTTCCCCTCAATTATAGGCGACCTATCGCATGCAGCTCATTGCTACTGTAAAGTAAATAATACATTTGATAAAAGTCTCCACGGTAATTGACAAAAGATCTAAATGGTGAGAACAGATATTAATTTTGTTATTTCTATTTTTGTTTGGCCTTGAATTTCTGTGGGTCAGACCATCAATTTTGCCATAATATCTCGCTACTGTCCACTGTAAATTAATTGGAAAATGCCAGAATATATAACCTTTAAATTAGGCATCTTAAAAAAGGGGCAAGGATCAAAAATACAGACAGGACAACTAAGAAGAACATATTCAGACTATTTTAAAAAAATGAGAGGGTCACACGTGTAGGCTACTATAAATAAATATGTAATGGAATATATTGTCTAAGAGAACCGGTAGCAACAACAACACCTACAGATATGTTTATCGTAATCTTTCCCTTTTAATACGTTAAAAGTACCTCAGTACCACGTCAGTGTGAAGGAGATGGTCCTTCCCCCCTCGGGGAATCGAACCCCGATCTCCCACGCAGAGAGCAGACGCTCGTACAAGGCAGGCCAAAATGAGGTGTCGGAGAGTGAGGATTAACACCGCACAGATACCTGCTGGCCACCGTTACATCAGTGACACATGACACAGTCTAGCGTGAATGTTAACACTGCTAGACAAATGCATTTGGCCTACAGTAACTATTATGGAAATCAACGCTGTTTTTCTCATTCAGCCTACTCATGTTCCAAGAACCTTTAAATGGATATGGAGGCGATCCATGGAATTACAATTAATTTAGCTGCCAGTGAGTGTACTGGCATGGTAATAAAAGCTGACATCTTGTTCCCGCTCTTGGCGGAAATGAGAGCTCCCTGCACACAAACTGTATAGCGCCACCTTGCCACTAACATCGCCCTTTATCGCCGAGCATTAGAGTGCTAACGAACATCCACATGGCATTTGTTATCCTACCACTGATTGTCAAATACATATTTCAAAAGATGACATTGGACCATTTATGCAAATCACAAATAAATCAGGCATAAGGAAACTTGAACTTACATGCTTCATAATTCCCTTGTAAGGAGATCTGTTGGGATGATTCGTGTCTAGTTGTGATAAACTAGCAGAGATTCTGACTCACGTTTTCTGTTGCCATTATATTCACAGGAAACCTGGCATAATACCTGAATAAAATGAAAAAGCAAGCATAACTAGACTAAACGTGTTTTGTTCAACTTTAAAGCTGGGTGAGAGTGGTAAACGTTTATGATATGATTTCAAAATCGAAAAAGGGGTTTAACTACATAATCTCTCCACCTAGTCCTTGGTCTTCCCCCGAAGCCTCCTCCCAGCTGGACATGCCTGGAACACCTCCCAAGGGAGGCGCCCAGGGGGCATCCTTACCAGATGCCCGTACCACCTCGACTGGCTCCTTTCGACGCAAAGGAGTAGCGGTTCTACTCCGAGTTCCTCACGGAGAGCTGAGCTTCTGACCCTATCTCTAAGGGAGACGCCAGCCACCCTCCTGAGAAAACCCATTTTGTCCGCTTGTAGCCGTAATCTAGTCCTTTCGGTCATAACCCACCCTTCATGACCATAGGTGAGGTTTGGAACGAAAGGGAGTATGCCCTTCCGGTCTACACGTGTTTTGTGGATCTGGAGAAGGCGTATGACCGGGTCCCCCAGGAGATACTGTGGGAGGTGCTGAAGGAGTATGGGGTGAGGGTGTCCCTTTTAAGGGCAATCCAATCCCTGTGTGTCCAAAGCGAGAGCTGTTTACGAATTCTCTGCAGTAAATCTGACACTATTCAGGTGGGGGTTGGTCTCCGCCAGGGCTGCGCTTTGTCACCAATCCTGTTTGTGATATTCATGGACAGGATATCGAGGCATAGTCATGGTGGGGAGGGGTTGCGGTTCGGTGACCTGTGGATCTCATCACTGCTTTTTGCAGATGATGTGGTCCTGAGCATCATCGTACTGTGACCTCCAGCAGTCACTGGAGTGGATTGCAGCCGATAGTGAAGCGGCTGGGATGAGGATTAGCACCTCTAAATCTGAGGCTATGGTTCTCAGCAGGAAAACGATGGAGTGACTACTCCGAGTAGGGAATGAGTCCTTACCCCAAGTGAAGGAGTTCAAGTATCTCTGTATATCTAATAATATACAGTGCAAATGTGTGGAATAATAACATGCTGTTGCTGTTTATTGTCTAGAGAGTTATTCCCTTAGTAATTATGTTGTGTTTATCTGTTTATTTATCTATTACAGCCCCCAATTACATTTCACATACCTGTACTGTGACAACATCTATCTAGTTGTTATTTGTTGAGTTAATACGGCTGATGGACCTGCTCTCGGGACTGTGTGGGCGTGTACAGACCCTGTTTGATTGACAGCACCCTGACTCTCGGGCAGAGCAACTGATAGCTTCTTTGTGGCCTCACTTATGCCTGGTTAGCGTCTATTCAGCAGAATAACTCAAAACACCTGTGTGTTGGGGGAAGCAATGGCCTCCATTATTAACTGGTTTTACTGGGCACTAAGACAGGACCACTATATAGTGTCATGGCATTTTGGACACAGACAATTTATCTGACGACTTTGTCCAAAGTGACTTACAGTGAGTATAAATGCAAGTACCACCAGAAGCAGATAGGGGGCAGGCATCTAACAAACTAATCAGGCATCTAACATAAACAACTCTGTGCTGAACGCGTGCCTTGTAAGCTCGACTGACTTTCCAGAAGTGAGGATATCGATATTCATTCAAGAAGTCTGTGTTTGTAATTCCAGTGTGACGATAGCGCAGTGCTTTATTCATTTTAAGCAGTAACTGTAGTCTACTTATTTAACAAATGCCTGAAAACAGCCAGAGTCATGTTGGTACGTTTCTCAATAAAAGTCTATCAAATCAAATCGATCAAAAGACCTCTCTTGTCAAGTAGGCGGATCTTGATGCAGTTCTCCAGTGCTGTGTCCCAGGATTTCCGTTAAATAAATGCTGGCTCTGTGAGAATATAGGCCAACTGGGGTCCAACCCATGAGCCATTACCGTTACAAGTCAAGTCAGTTAATTTATAAAGCCCTTTTAAAAACAATGCTGACCAAAGTGCTTTACATAACCATGCAAGTAACAATGAATAAATAGATTTAAATAAAACAATAAAACACAATACACAACATACAAAACAGATTTAGCATAGTGTCCCAGAACATACTCGAACGCTAAAGAGTACATGTGTATTTTTAGAAGAGATGTAAATGTCTCAATGGTGGAAGATGCTCTAATAGAAAAAGGAAGCTTGTTCTACAGTCTCGGGGCCAGACAAGGCACGATCACTCTTAGTTCTCAACCGCGACTGTGGAACAGATAATAAGAACTGGTTGGACGATCTAAGAGGCCTGGAAGTGTGATAAAACATAAGGAGATCTGAAATATACAATGGGGCCAACCAACATAATGCCTTAGAACAAGTAGCAGCCCCATAACATGAATTAGATATTTAACTGGCAGCCAGTGAAGGGAAGCCGATATCGGAGAGATGTGGTCCCTCTTCCTAGTGCCAGTCAACAACAGAGCAGTCGCATTCTGCACAAGCTGTTACAGGCTAGCCTATGCCACTACATCACTGGTAGTGGGGCAGGCTGCTAAGTATGCCAGATAGTCACTGTCATGGAAGACACACACACACACACACAGAGAGAAAGAGAAATGCAGGCAGTGCAAGGATATGGGATATTCTATGTATTTGATGGTGCTTTGATGTTCATGTTGCTGTGTGTGTAATGATGTTGGACAGACTGTATTTTTGCTTTTTGTTTTGTTTGATGCTTTAGCAACATTGACATTGGAATGTTCATGACGATATAGCTCACTGAATTGAATTTACAGGCCTTTTTGCTAACTTCGAGCTCAAATCAAAACAGCATCCCTCCGCGGAGCCACCTCCCACATTGAAATGCATTGTGAAGCAAAGCGTAGTGCTGCGGCTTTGTTGATACGAGCGGTGCTCACCACTTTGTATATGTTCCTATTCACGGAGCCAGGGCTGTGTGTAGACGTATCTGATTATTTGTTCAACATGCAGAGGGAACGGTAAGCTAAGGAAATGCGAAGAGATATTTGTTGAATTTGACAAAAAGTGTATTAGCTTACATTTAGCTTGCAATAGCTGACTGTACCTGTAAGTGAACTGAACTTAATTGTAAGGCAAGACACAAGATAGATGGGCATACGGACGGATGGACAAGTTCAATTGGAGACAGGGCTAAGCGGAGGAGATGAATGCAAAGCTGAAGGTACTGGCCTGAAACCGGGGACTGAAATAAAAATGGGTCCATAAGGAGGGGAGAGCAGAGTGGGCTTTTTTTGGAGTCAAGGTTTGCCGGTTTGTTAGTTTATCAACATCCTGTTTATCCTTGACCCCTTGAAATGCACGACCCCCTGACTTCCTCTCCTGGCTATAGTACAACATCTGGTATTTCTCACCACCAGGGATTCAGACAACTAAGCTGCTGTTGTAATTGGCAATGAATTACAGGAAATTGAAAGCAGGTTTGTGCCACAGAGGGACTACTTTCAAGAAAATTGAAAGAATATAGAATATATATACCTTATAAAAAAGATTATAACAACAAAATCTTATCACCGTTTGGTTGTTAACACGCCTTTGTTGAGATAACATTTCCAGAGAATATACAGTATGTTTTTATTTTTTAATATAATTAAGCCATACCTCCTTTTGTCCCTTGTGATTTTGCCTGTTATAGTGAGAGGGGTTCAACTTTTTCAACTATTCTGTTCCTTGGTTTAAAAAAACTGTAGGATATAAAACACAGCACCAAGCAAAACTTATTATGTTTCTAAGTTGTCACTTACAACACGTATTGCATATACCTTAAGAACAAAAAACATACTCTAAATGAGACAAACTCTGTCAAGGAAAACTGAAGTTGACGTTTTTAGCAAAAGAAGCAAATATCTACTGGTTCTTCTGAATTACTGTACAGTACTTCTTAAAAAGAAGTGCCAGTGATTTTGAAGGGCAGGATCTCTGTATTCTTCAACAGTTCTAATGCACAAGAAAAGGGGTGTGAGTGTGTGGGGGTGTAGTATATACATGGAGAATATCCATTGTTTCAAAAGTCTTTAATCATAGGCTCTGTCCTCTTTGTGCTTGGTCTGAGGGGTTGTGGGTAATGAATACATAGGTCTTAAATGTTGGGTGAATTTGTATAATTTGGTCGAGTGTAAACAATTACCCCTGGCAGGCAGCGTCACCAAGCTGAGCAGACTCAAGCAATGGCTAACCTAATTACAAGACATAGGTATGTGCCCTGAAAGTGGGCTTTCTTCAGATGGCAACAAGCACAGCGCTGGAACAAAGCTGACCCCACTTGCATCATAAAGGGGAGGGGGGCAAGTCGGGGCCAACTCAGAGCAGAGAAGACATCCGGATCTATTTCTTTTCTTCCCTTCAGACATTGTCCTCAGACGGCCCTCCACAAAGACTCGTGACGTCTAGCAGCAAAGTTATGCCAGAGTCACAATGTCTGCCGAGGAGGCGAGCCGAGCACATCCCCGTGGGGTCACGGGTGGTTTTGTTTTGGGAGACCACAGACAACAGAGGGGAAGGTACGGCAATAAAATACCTCGAAGCAAAGAGAAACATTCCAACAATCTAATTTGACATCATTTAAACATTGTTGTCATATTAGTGAATTGGAGCAACCCCTCCTCACGAACAGTTTTGCTCCTCCTTGCAAAGACATTTCATTTGTCTTGTTCTGTCTTTTGTTGCTTAGCAGTATAAACAACAGTGCCTCTAAATGTCCTCCTTTTGAAAAGAGAAAAACTATTGGGACGGGGAAACATGGAGGAGGGCTATTGTCGCTTATTGTATGCATATAAATGAATGGGTCACACGTTGCATTGAATGTGCTCAATCAAAACTATTTACCTGTCCATGTTCCGAATAAAAGCATTTATAAGGAAAGTTAGACAATTTCAGGGAACTTTCATTTACAATATTCTCTTTAGCCATTGTGGTTCCAAAATCGACAATCGTAAAACGTGATTTCACTATTTACGCATACGTTTAAAATGAATGATACAAGATTATATTGTTTTTCTCTTTATGTTCAAGGCCTTCTAAATGTTTGATCACTTAACAGTAACGATAAGCAATGTTCACACAAGTCTCACAATAACAAGAATATGAATAATAATGATTATTGTTTTAGACAGAAGGCACTGGAGGCATCATGGTGAGTGTTGAACATCCCATCAGCTCTCGTAACGGAGCCTGGATGTCCAGAAATAGCTCCTGACAGGGAGACACCGTGCGTTCAGTGAGACCTCAGCTCATTCAATGCACAACCAATTAAATTAAAGTGAGTTCTAGATGTGGAGCTGTCATTTTACTTTCTTTGCTAAATGTACTTTACTTTAAAGGATTAAAAGGCCAGACATTCCACGGTGTTATTGTGCCTGTGGGGTTATCCGTGCGTTGGCAGGGTTTTGAACACAAAATTATGCACGTTTTTGAGGGCCACCTCTCAAGGGAGCATCAGCAATGACCAGGAGAGAAAATAGATGTTTCTGGATACTGTCTAGATCATCAACTGTAGGTGTCACTACACAGTCCAACAAGGTCCGTGTCCAGGGAAAAATTACTTTTCTTCAGTGTCACTGAACTTTAGTTTAAAGTTGCTGTAGGTAGGATTTTAGAGTTGCAATCAGAGCTAAAACACAACACAAGAGAAACATGTTATAAGGCAACAACCCAAAAACCCACCCCTTTCTCCGTTGCTTCCTTCCTCTGTAGCCCCGTTGACAAACCTCTGAATATACAGTATATAGAAAATCCTACCTACAGCTCTTTCACCTGTCTGTAGAGACGGTGGGCCCTATTTTAATGATCTAAGCGCATGGTCTAAAACGCAAGGCGCAAATTGGGTTTAGGGCGTGTCCAAATTCACGTTTGCTATTTTAACGACAGATAAATGGTCAGTGCCTGATTCAAAAGGGTTTGACTTACTCGGTTAATTATTCATGGGTGTGTTTTGGGCATAAGAAAAGATAAACCAATCCCAGTGTCATCTCCCATTCCCTTTAAAAAGCCAGGCACGCTTGCATCATAGGTGGATACCTGCCGGTTTGTGGAAGCGCTGCAGCAGATCATCTTGGTAATAGCGAAATTCCAATGTTTATGTAGACTACACACTAATAATATTTCACATTATACTCTATTCAGTTTTAATCCTTTGCATATTTGTATGCTCCCACACGACCCTGTATGTGTAATAAGCAGAGTGTACGCATGTTGTCCACCCTTCATAGGCGATACTATCTTGATAATGAGCCCCGTGCTGACTTTGACCAGATTTTTGCCGGTCAATTGTGCAATCACTGTCCGCTGCCTCAAGATAGCAATGCGCCAGCAATGCGCTAGACCACACCTCATGTTTAGACAAACACACCCACGGGTGCTCAAATGGGTGCAAATGCATTTGCTATTTAAACAACATGGGTGCTGGACGGGAAAATGACAACTGCGTCGGTCTGAGAAAGACATTTGCGTTCCCGCTTTGCGCCGCATTGTGCCGGTTGTAAAATAGGGCCCTGTATCTCAAGCTGATATTTGAGGTTAATTCATCTTTAATCTGCAGGCAGGAACATACGTTTAATTAAGAAACACTAAATCAATGGATGTTTATCACAAATCACAAACTAATGACTATTTCATGCCGAATGTGTGCTTTTTGTAGGTACTGAAAGCAACGTGTAGAGTTCAGTGTCAATCTAAATCTCAAAATCTATTCTCTCTATTCTCTCTCTAGCGGTAACGTGCCTGCTCTCGCTATATTTTACACGAGACTTTTTCGGGAGATTACTATTTGCAGGGGTCCAGGGGGAAAAGGGTCCGCTTGTAAAATGCGGGAGACTCCCGCAACATCATTTTTTTAACGTTAGCCTATGGAGCTCAGCCGGAGCCCACCTCCACCTGGCTCCAGCCCAATTTAATACCTGGTTATAACAGTGTCACATCGGATTGCAATGCACGTTTAGATAACCAGTACAAATTGGGTTTTCCTTTTGCTTAATGAAAATATGTGTGTGTGTGTGTGTTTGTGTGTGAGAGTGTGCTTGCGCATGTGGCCATGCTTGCGTGTGTGTGTGTGTGCACGTGCGTGCGTCTCAGAAATATGCCAATACCGGCTGTATGCATCTCCTGCATAACAACTGTGTTGTTATGTAGTCCTAATAATTGCCTGGGAAGGACCACAATGTATTTACATAAGCAATTATGTGGTAGCACCAATGCAGATTTCGTCTTCAGTAAATTAAAACTAATAATTCAACCAAATATTTCTGAAGATTTCTGTCTGAAATCTTGAGCACTTTTCAGCAAACATGTTCAAAATACATGTGTATTCTATTACAGTAAATGGTGTAGCTATTATATCTGGTGTAGCTATTATATCTACAACACAAACAGAAATGCATGGTTTAGTCTCAAACACAAGGAGTGAAACGTTACAATGAACTTCCATATAGTCTGAGTTAGTTGTAACATACTCTGGGGTGAAATGTAACATTATGAAAACATTATCATAACTAAAAATTGATATTGTCATTTTGATAAAAGAATGGCCTGTCATTTTTTCTGTTTTTTCAGAAAAAGCAAAAAACTGAACCAAATATTGACAGGCATAATACTGTATAGTTTTACATTGGCCAGGGGTAGAATCGTAGGATCTGTTTAACTGAGGATGTAGACGATTTTACCAGAGGACGCCAGCATCATGAAGAGATGTTTTATCAACAAAAAAAAATCATGATCCTATATAGATGATATCATGTATAACCCCTCGCCCTCTCAGTCTGGAACAATAGAATGATCCAGCATCAGCTTCATTGTATCATGTCTTCATTGTATCCCGGCCCTATGTGACGGGGTTTGTCCATCCCTCCGGGAATTCAATCCCGCTCATCCCACTCAGAGAGCGGACGCTCTAAGACGCGCTAAAACCCAATAGGCCCTAGCGTGCATCGTCAGAGCATCCTTTGAGGCGTTCAGAGAGTGAGATTTATCTTACTGCGCTGCTGCCAGCTGACCACTGTTACACCTGTTCTCTTTAGAGATGGGATACGACCAACCGACAATCAGCCCAGAATGTTGATATACTGATAATCATTTTTTAGGTAAAGTTTTCTAGCCTGGTGTATCCAGACCGAGAATTCACATTGTGAATAGGGTCTGGATATGATGGTAATTTGCAACTGTAACAGATTACATTAACAAAAGTAACCTACCCAAGTCTGCCAGTAGAAGGCAACAACTGTTAACACTTCCCAATGGAGACTAGAATTATAGTAAATGATGTAATTTGTGGATTACCTAAAGATAGTAATAGAATCTGATTACTTTCCATTACATAGGCCCTCCAAAGGAAGTCACAGGGGTGGAATACCCAAAGGTATAAGGCCTTTTAAAGAGGGGGTGAAACACCCAAAGGGATAAGGCCCTTTAAAGAGGAGGTGAAAGACCCAAAGCGAAAATGCCCTTTAAAGAGGTTGGGTGAAACACCCAAAGCGATAAGGCCCTTTAAAGAGGGAGTGAAAGACCCAAAGGGATAAGGCCCTTTAAAGAGGAGGTGAAAGACCCAAAGGTATACGGCCCTTTAAAGAGGTTGGGTGAAACACTCAGGGGGACAAGGCCCTCTTAAAAAATTGGGTGGAAACCCAATCAATAATGTTTTTTTATTAATTCCATGGTTTTTACCTAGTTTTCTGTTGTTTCTTATTTCTTCTTGTTTAAATTGTTTATTATGATATATATATTATTACTTTAAGATTACTTCATGCCTTAACATTGTTCATTGACATGCCATCCAAATCAATTTACTGCATTGGCGCACCAAATCTTTCTAATTTCGTGTCCGTTAATGTTGCTCAGGAGATCATATTAAAGTAGGACTTTATTTCAATTATTGATTGACATTAATGAAAAGTTAATAGGAGAACAGCCGATTGTTTAATGCATTTTCCTTCTGCAAACTTCCCTTTTTAAATTGTATTGTAGTCCTAGAAGAATGTAGTCCATGATTCCACTATTTTAGCTGGTAACTGTAACTGATTACATGTAATCAGTTACTTGCCAACCTTGCCTATTGGACATAGACATCTGGTTCATTTTCAGCATCACTTAGCCACGCTGATTGGTCCGCCAGCCGGGTGGCTGTGAAAATGTTTATGTGAATATGGTTTCTAGACCATAATCTCAGTAAAAAAAATATGATCTGAGATCAATAGTTGGGTGGAGAGCCAGGCTAAAAGTATTTCTTTTAAAAGTGGAATCAGTCTTTCTGGAGAAAGATTGATATAAACCTGACCAAAACAGAAACACTTCTCCCTTTAATGCCATAGGGTGCTCCCTCAGAAGCTTCAGCCCCCAACGCATTGGAAACACATTGCCAAGGCTGGGACAGTGTTGTGTTCTTTGTGTTTTACAGAGTAAATGTGTGTATGGTGTAGAAACACCAGAATTTATTTCAGCACGCACAGAGCAGGCAACTTGCAGACTGTGAGAAAATGTTGACAGAATTTGACAACAAGTGTAAGCTATTAGTTTATAATTGCTAACTATACCTTTAAGGGAGCCTTTCCCACACAGTTCACCTGTAAGCAATGCCTTTAGGAGGCCTACCCACCTTCCAGCACAATCAGCATATTCAAGGAGCAAAGAACATTTTTACATACAGTATACAGTACAGTAACTACCCCACGGCATGTGTAGTTAATTTGCTTTATACATGAATTAAAATCGTTTACAAGAAAGTTTCAAGTAAAATTCAAAATTATTCATTGCCATGTCATTTTTCAATCACGAACACGCCATTATTTCCATGTCTTTGCGCGGCTTACACTGACAGAAAGCCATCGACGTAAAACTGGGATGACAAACCTCTCCACTTATAGCGGCCCTGCGGCGCCGCTACGGTGGATTAAAACTAGCGCTACAGTGAAACATGCACGAGGAGCTGTGGTGTGTGATTTCCCTTATTGTCCTCATTATCATTTGAAACGAGGAGTCTTTCCAATGAATATTAAACAGGCATGTTATTAAATACTCTCACGATTTGAGCGTCCTTTTTGGATGGATTTTTCATTTAAGAGGTAAGATACAACGTTGGCCTATAAGATACAAAGCACAGGGGCCTACAAGTTTTTGTTTTAAACATTCTCTTTTAGGACTGGAATCTCAGTATACTGTAAAGTGCATGCGCGCGTACAGTAATGCTTGAGCTTGATAAGCTTGTTGGCCTCCAAATATACTGACCGGTGTCCGCTCCGGTCCGATCTTTTTTGATTTGAGATCCAAGTTAGCATGCCTTCTCGAGAATAGCTGACCCTCCCTTTAATAGTCTAGCGGTTTTCCTCTTTACAGTCTGTGGGTGCACTGAGCAGTTTCCTAAAAAACATACCAAAAGCGCACCCGAAAGGTTCAAAAGTTATGCCGTTATGACGACACTACCTGTGGCGGTTTTTACGAACGCTCACATATGTCATTGATCTCTAGGTGGTAATGGGTTTGTGGTTTTCTTTAGAAGTAGTTGCTGAGGGAATTTTGCTGCATAATTGTCTCCCCAAGAAATAACAGATGGCAACTTGGCAAGAAAAGGGTATCTCTCCCTCTATCTCACACATATCTCTGGCTATAAACAATTTAGTATGTCTTTTAAATGAAACAATAATCAATTCCCTTATTTCAACATTCCTGAGGACAAAGTATAGACAAGCATACTTAAAACTCCCATCTTCAGGTACTTCTTCATCGACTGGACAGAAAATTGATCTGAACGTGCAAACCCCAGATAAAGATCGATCTCTCTCTATCGTGTTATAGTCGAGGACTTTCAGCTTTAGCAATGCGATACACTCTCTCTCTCTCTGACATTGCTCTCCATGGTTCAGTGGGGGGAGACTGTCTTGAGCAGCTTGACAGTAACAGTAATTACTCTTTAAAGCCCCCTACTGACTGGGTTGTTGAATTACATAAAATGTATGCTGCTTGGAAAGTAAATAAACTCCTCCACATACAGTCCTTTACTGTACGTACCCACATTCAATCAACAGTTCCTATTATTCCTAGACAAAGTTTGCGTCCCACCTGGGATTGGGAGTGTTGTTATCTCAATAATGGTGTATGTGGAGCATTGCACAGCATCCGGATCCAACTCTCTATTCTAGCCTCGAAACATTTGGCCGGAGACCCATGTCCATCTATCTCTTTAAGAAGCTCACATTTTCACATTCACACACACATGCCATCTCAGCAGGTAACCGCAGACGAGACGAAGTTGCCCAGTGCCACGACCATGCCACTTTGCTGATGTTGGCACGGAGACGGTTGTCACTAAACCAGGCCAACAGAAAATCCAATATTTGAAAGTTTCTTCCTCTGCTCCGCACATGCAATGCACTTTGACTGGGAGAGCTAGACTGCTAGCTGAATTCACTCGCCAACCTCTTGCCTTCAGCCTGTATTTGGGGTTGTGATTTAGACAGGGTGCAAAATAACTTTTTTCCTTGTGGCTTCCGTGCTATGAGACAGACTGGGAAGAATCTTGCATCGTTACACATTTTCAAAGGCATTTCATGAGCAGGATTTATTCACACCGTGTAGCGCACACTGTCAGGTTTCTGCCCTGGCACTATGTGCTCCCGCAGGGTTCCTGTGACCATTCCTCCTCCCCGCAGCTGAGAGACATTCCTGGCCCCTCCTCCTTCATACCTGCAGCTCATTGACTCTCATTGTTTGGCCTCTGTTTCATTGTTCTTTGATACGACCTGTCTGTTTGCCTAGTTTTGTTTGTCATGGAGAACACATTTTAGCCTGGTATAGAAGTAATGTTTAATTTTCAACCATATTCACCTTTGGTGTGATTTTTCCTTTTTGGCAAGATAATTAAACCTGCTGACTGCATATCTGTGTATGGGCCCAGTCTCTTTACAAAGCCTGACAGTACACATACTGTACATGCACGTTGCATAGTCAGCAAATGCTGCACACCATTCTGTGGGAATATGAATGAATATCTAAGGTATATAATTGTAGAAAGCCTCGTTCCATGAAAATGTCTCCGCCAAGCTTGGACTGCATATAGCCTGACCCTGCACAGCTGGGGTGCGTTACTGTACATACTTAACCGTGTCACGCATCCACCACGTTGATCAACCACCAGTTGCAGTCTAAATTAATAGAAGATGCACGTATCTTAGAAGCTAGGTTTTATCTGGTAACAGCAAAGCTACAGTAAATGGCAAAATTGCATATGTCACATTAGTTTGTAGAATGTGTGTCGATTAGATTCTCTGTGTTTTATAAACTCACGCTTCAGCCATGCAATGCTGCAAATTGAAAAAAAAAACTGTAATGTGACAGATCTCATATGAGAGTTCTGCACCACTGAATAATTAATTAAATACGTCCATGTATAATCTTTGTCTGACAGATTTGTCTTCCACTGAATGGCTCTTGAGTTGCATTCTTAGGCCTATATATCATATAGCAATATATATAGCAATATATATATATATATATATATATATATATATATTGAGCAAGTGTTTTTT
>JAODOY010065106.1:0-39770 GCA_025399855.1 Forbesichthys papilliferus
CAGCTGGGAGGAGGCCTCGGGGAAGACCCAGGACCAGGTGGAGAGATTATATCTCCAAACTGGCCTGGGAACGCCTCGGGATCTTCCAGTCAGAGCTTGCTGATGTTGCTCGGGAAAGGGAAGTTTGGGGTCCCTTGCTGAAGCTGCTGCCCCCGCGACTCGACTCTGGATAAGCGGGAGAAGATGGATGGATGGATGGATGGATGGTAATTGATCAAGTGTTACTAGCAGTGACTCATTATGCTTTTTTAAATTTTTTATCAAAAGGTAGTAAATACAAAGCCTACGATTGTAATGGAATAGGATAAAAGAAATGTTAATTGTTTCAATCAAACGTCCTTTCTATGTGAAATATTACAATGAATTACAAGGCTGTAGAGAACAGTGCACTATTGCTCCTAAAGTTTTTTATATTATTTTAAATATATATAGTCGTGAACTTAAATTTGTCGTGAACTTAAATTTGCTGGTCAGAGGCATGAAACTCCAGGGCTGAAAATGAGTCCCAACCCGGCCCTGTTTGCCTCTGTCTCTTAAATATGTAATATTTCTAACCCTCGGGTTTTGCTTTTTTCCTCAAACGGAAAACATACCTTTTAGCCTAAAGCTATAGAGTAGACAGGACATTTCATGGGATTTAAAAAATAAAGCTTATGATCAAAAGGACATAACCTGATGCTTTTGGTGAAGGTTTGAACATAAACAATTCACTTGTGATTTGCTGCTCTTATAACATTTAACATTTCCGCTCAGGAAACTGGAGTGGCATGGGCAGTTTTTGGACTGAACATTTTGTCTGTGAGAAGTCCATCAATGTGACAGCTCTTCTGGGATACCGACATGATGAAAAACTAGGAAATGCCTTCTTTCTAAATACTTTACCCAATTGCCAAATCTCTATACAGCTACATCAATTAATTCTCTTGAATTTATTGACATCCATGTCTTATGGAGCTTCATAAATTTGCAAGGCCAATTAAAAAAATGTAATAAAAAAATTGCTTTGGGGAAACAAATATGATATACAATATGAATATTGACTTACTGTATATACATTAAGTGCACCTACAGTATAGGACAGCATTAATATCCATAAAATAAGCTGCACTCTGATATTTTCATGGAAATGTTATGGATTTTCCTTTTCATTGTTTGGACTTTATAATGATAGAATTGAATGGGGAATGGACACATATGTATCTGAGAACTTCAGTTGAAATTCTATTAGAAACATGATAATGATTGAATCAAAGGAACAGTTTCACTCTACATCATTGCCAATTTGTTTCCCAGCTTCATTTAAAAATGTATCCACTTATATTGATAGATTTACCTCTTCATTAAACCAGTCATCTGTACAATTGTGCATTAGATATTACAAAGAGGTCAATTATTGTGTGAAAACTGAAATGTATGATTTAACATGTCCAAGCCAGCAAGGGTCCTGACTGTCTCCAGTTCAATTTTGTTGTGATTCATATGTTTGAATGTGAAACTCTCAATAAATGTGTAGCAGAGACAGATGCAATATTCCTATATATAATTTTGGAATGTAAATGCCAGTGCTACTAATGGAATCAATCTCAGCTATAATATCTTCAGGTCACATGTGGGCCCTTTAAATTAATGCTGGTTGTTATTATATTCTGACCTAGGCCTTTAATGCTAAAACAACCGTATGTCAATACTTACAGTTACATGACCTAATGCACACAGTTAATCTTTTTATGTATAAATTAAACACTTCCAATTGTATGTGCATGTACAGTGCATAAACCATTCTCTCCTTGATGCAACTAATATAAAGCTGATTATAATAGTAGTTGCTGATCCAGTCTACTTAAGCCAGTTTACATCGTTTTCAAATAACAAGGGAATAACTTTTGTTTTGCCATATGTAT
Source organism: Forbesichthys papilliferus (assembly GCA_025399855.1). Taxonomy (NCBI): domain Eukaryota; kingdom Metazoa; phylum Chordata; class Actinopteri; order Percopsiformes; family Amblyopsidae; genus Forbesichthys; species Forbesichthys papilliferus. Next base: position 1,902 of record JAODOY010065106.1, read on the forward strand.
TCATTACAAATCAATGCATGCTCTTCTGAGGGTCTAAAGAAATAATGAGCTAATCATTCAACCAGAAGACCAGTTTGTTACCCATTCATTTGGAGACACCATTGTCATAATGTTTGGGAGCACAGTAGGTGTATGATAATCAACGGATGGGTATTACTTATGACAGGAACCATCTGTCACCAAACGTCTGACACTAAACTGCAAAATAAATGTTTTCAAAAGCTCTCAGAATATCAAATCCCCATGTAGTCATACACCATAAAAAATGCTATATGTATTCATGTTTAAGCATTACATATGCACCAATTAGAATAAAACTCACAATGTGATAATTCATTTAAATTAAATGTACAGATTAAAAGGTTTACGTAAATATTATGCTGTAGTAAAGGACCAGGAGACACAGATATATTCAACACAAATGCAGAACGTTCATTTTTCAAAGTCCAAGGCAACAGTTCAATGGGACTAGGTAATATGCAGAGTCCAGGACAGGTAGGGAGGGGTAAGGGGTCAGGTGATCCGTGTCAAGGAAACCAGGAATAATCCACACTCAAACGTGAATAGGCAGGCCAAAGTCAAAACCAGGAAAGCTGCCGACAAGGAGGACACAGGACAGAGAAAACTGACCATAAAGGAGGAGATATGAACAATGGGGAGAATAATGTTACCATATAGTAAAAATATGTAAAGAAAGACCTCACAAGTAACTGAGTAAAGTGACGGTCATAAATACTATGAACAGGACATGCTAGGTGCTGAACCCACCAAAGGGTGAAAAGAGAACTTCCCAACAGATTTAAGACGGGAGTGTCCTATGTTATTCTTATTATATACTTTGACATGTTAGATGACTTCCTGTGTGAAGGAACCTGCCAGATTACAGACCAAGCAACAGATACTTTGCAGAATGTGTTTGCATGTGAAAGTCAGTTTCTTTCCCTCACATATATTTTACATTATTCAGATATACTGCAACTTCTAAAAATAATAATAATGTTGTGCTCCATTGGTGTATGTTAGAGTTTACCCCGGTGGACGAGAGGATCGTCTCACTACGCCTACGGGTTGTGGTGGGGAAAACTGTGACTGTTGTCAGTGCCTATGCACCAAACAGCAGTTCGGAGTATTCGGCCTTCCTGGAGACCCTGAATGTAGTCCTGTATGGGGCTCCAATAGGGGACTCCGTAGTTCTACTGGGAGACTTCACGACATATGTGGCCAATGATGGAGACACCTGGAGAAGTGTGATTGGGAGGAACAGCCTCCCTGATCTAAACCCGAGCGGACATCTGCTGTTACTGTGTATCTATAACAAACACCATGTGTGAACATAAGGAAGCTCATAAGTGTACGTGGTACCAGAGCACCCTAGGCCGAAGATGGATGATCGATTTCGTGATCGTATCATCTGATCTGAGGCCGCATGTTTTGGACACTCGAGTGAAGAGAGGGGCAGGTCTGGCTACCGACCACCATCTGGTGGTGAGTTTGGTCAAGGGGTGGGGGAAGACTCTGGACAGACCTGGGAGGTGTTCCAGGCACGTCCAGCTGGGAGGAGGCCTTGGGGAAGATCCAGAACTAGGTGGAGAGGTTTTTATTCCACACTAGCCTGGAAACGGCTCGGGATTCCCTAGTCAGAGCTTGTTAATGTGGCTTGGGAAAAGGGAAGTTTGGGGTCCCCTGCTGGAGCTGCTACCCCTGCGACCAGACTACTGATAAGCGGATAAAGACGGATGGATGGATGTGGTGCTTCAGGTGAATCATATCTAATATAAACATATGGAGTACATACACAGCATATATGTAATTACAAACACAGTGTAACTGACAACATGTTAGTGAATTTTCATATATTTTCCGGTGGCCATCCTGAGGAAATGAAAGGTTTGACATCTGTGACCTTGTCAAATGGAACAGCTGCTCAATTTTCCTGTCCCTTGTGTGTCTGGAATTCAAATGGAATTCAAATGTCTGGACACCAGTGTGTGAGACACCTCTGAGAGACATCCAGTCTCATATGCTCTGCTATACTTTACAAGCTAATACAATTTTTTGTGAGCACTTAACACTTAACATGAGACTTGCTTGCTCTGTACCTTATTTGTTTTTCTTGTCTAACTTTATTCACAAATGATTTTGAATTCCCAAACACTGATACTTTCCTGACCCCTGTAGTAAAACTACGTTCTTCTCTTCTTGACTATGTCTGCACGGGGAAGGGGGTTGACACTCAGACACAACAGGATTCAGTGCAATTGTTAGAAACTTCAGCCCAGTAAGCAGCTAGGTGTCACGGTTCGCGACCGGGCCCGCGCTGGACAGCGCCGGTTGGGAGGATCAGCACTGGACAGCCCCCCTGGACCGTCCTCAGCGCCGTAAGGACTCCCCACGCAGGAACGTGCCTTGGCAATTTCCTCCACGTAGGAATGCGGCTTCCTCCTTTCCGGTGCGAGGTTTCCTATACCACGCACCCCCACCAGCTGGTGCCAGTTTGATACACCTCGTTTGACGAGATGCTTACGAGCAACCGTATCTAGTGCCAACCTGTATTTGCTACTTGTATTTAACCAGTTTTCTTACTGCCTCCCTGCTGTTCTGCCTGTCTGTTACTGTGCCTGAGTCCCTCGCGACATGCAGCGTGACACTAGGTGGATGAAACTCAGGGACTTTGGTTAATGAACATAATATCGTACAGTAACCGGACTTGAAATATTTGGTCTCTATCACTTGTTTTTACTTTTTCTGTCTTTGGTTTAAATGTCAAGGGAAGGCTTGTTTTAACTGTTTTTTCATTTGATTTTCCACATGCATGTGTCCAATGTTGGGACACCTCTCTTTCTACGTTTCGTTGCAAAAGGGGCAAGTAGTATCTGCAATTTCCCACTAAGAACAAAGTTCAAGATTCCACTCTTTGGTGAAGTTTCATCTCACACATTATTCATGATCATCACTGACTGACTGATTCTCTGGAGTCATTCAATCGACTTGCTCCCAAAGATGTCTTACTGTGCATCCTAACGTACCGTGTTAGAAAATATTGACCAATATGAGACGGCTGTCTGCTACCATCTGTTTTTTGAAGCACAGTCACTTCTTTCTTTGCAACCATTTGTTTTACATAACTGTGTATTTTACATATCACCCTGGGAATAGTTTTTCTTGTTTCAGCACTTTCAAAATGTGAAACCTATATGCTGTACCTTTTAGTTTTTATTCATACTGAAATTGTGCCAACAAGTTTTAAGGAATTCTCAGTTCTTCAGTTCAAGCTATGCTTGTCAGCATTTCTCAGAGGTTAAGAGCATTAAGAGCAAGGATACCTCATTATGGCTGTATGGGGACTAGCATAACATAATTTGTCTTTAACTAAGAAACTTTTATATACTGTACTCAAATAAGCAATTTATTGTTTAGCTCAGTACACCAGTGAACACATTTAACGGCACTACACCATTTACTATAAAGACTCTGTGGGCCAAGGTCTAAGAGTGCATCCAATTTACATTGTGTGGTCTGTCAACATATTCTAAGCTATTGCAAATAGACATGGCCGTGCAAAAGGCTCTATACAGTATTTAGTCAGAATGTATGTACATACTTAAAATTGATTGACGGGTATATTTGGTAGTTTTATACTTAACTGCAGGGAATGTTTTACCTCTTCTGGCACAGTGGTGGCAGAGACCCCCTTTCTCTCACCAAAAGTTAATTTTAATATTGTGTATTTATGTTTTTATATGCTTTTTTTCACCTCCCTTCAAAATAGACTCAGGTAAATCATTAGTATGTAACGAGCCTATCAGTGACTACAACCTACCACCCCAGTTGTTAAAACACCAGCTGCCACCAAATGCTGACATTTTGATCTGGCATGGTGTTTACAGAGCACACACACACACACACACACGCACACACACACACACACACAAACACACACACGCACACACACAAACGTATTCCACTGAGGAATTATGGCCGCCGCTGACAGGCTGAAGAGTAGAAGGCCTGAACCCAGAGATTTGGCAACAACCCATTCAGGCAAGGAGGACATCTGCTTTTATAGAACACAATGTGTGAGAGAGAGAGAGAGAGAAAGAGAGAGAGAGAGAGAGAGAGAAAGAGAAAGAGAGAGCAAGATGAAAAAGCAATCTTGCCAATGGAGCTTCTCCTTTGAAGAAAATTCCCTTGCCGCAATCCCATTGAGATCCTGGGGTAAAATCCATTTTCAAATATCGGCAAATTGCATTAATTTAATATGTTAAGTTATTGTTGTGTTCTACTTGATGAAAGAAAATAGCTAAACCAACACTGTAGAACTTTTAACAACAGATAATATAGTATAAATTCATAATCTGAAAGACTATTAGTACCTTGACCTACTGTAGATGTATTAGTTCCTTTACTTTATTAAAATTTGATGCATAAATAAAGCATTATTTATAATAATTATTGTGTGTGAATTTAATCGAATCCAGTACTATTGGGTAGATTCAGATACTGTATACTGTACATTGTGTGTTATTAATATGGGTTATTGTTGACTATCAAAATAGCATCTTTTCAACACCATTCTGATAATCCCACACGCAAGTATTGTATTGATAAAATGCTCCTGTAAATCTGGTCCCTGTTTACTGTGGAATTATTTAGTTAAAAGACCCAGTTTAGGCAATTTTTCATTGTTCATGAAAATGTTAGGGTTCTTGAAAAACAGCTTTACTTTTCTATATACTCAGGTGACTTTAAATCAAAGGTTATATAAAGTGACATATTGTGATGCAATATGTCACATGGAACACATGTTTAAAACACTTGACAAGCAAGATATTGTTTACACATAAGAGATCACAAATGCTCATTAGATAAAATACTACATCATATTTCATAGGTTACATTTTGTCTCCATAAAATTAAATGCATGGTTCAACCTTGAGAGAGAGCTAAGAGAATTAAAATGTGCTGAACTGGCAGTAGCATTAAGAAATAACTTCTACGGAGAATAAATCTTCTTGTGCTAATCTGTAGGTCTCAAATATATTAGGTCATAACTGCCTGTAATAAACAAATCATATCGGACAATTGTTAGCATGTATTTCCACAATGGGTTGCAAAGGTCAAGGTCAAAGTTAAAAAGTGCACTACCAATATATGTATACTATTATATACAAACTAATGAACTGGATAATATATTTTTTAATGTATTGCTTTAATTTCACTTAAAATGAAAGGAACTTAATTGCAAACACATGATTAGTAGTTATTAGTTTCAACTAATGATTTTCATAATAAATCTGGCGATACTTTCTTCAAAACTCTAAAGCCAAACAAGCATCTTTAAATGGACTTTCTGATCTAATTAATTCAACTGACTAAAGACTGTGTAATAGATTGTGATGAATTATGAAATAGAGTTAAAGATAGAAATACTGTATAACAGCAATACTACAACATACTTTAGCAGGTCATGAGAATGGATACTATACAGATATACAGATTAGAGGGAAAGAGAGATGTTGAAGGGTTTATGAAAGGGCAAAAGTATAGCGAGAGAGACATCATTTGACAAATATGGATAAGACGAAAGTATATGTCTACTCAGACTTTCTGACCCTGATATTACTTTCTATATTTCTTAAACGTGATTCTTGATATTAAGAGTGTGTATATATACATACTTTTATGTCATTTTTGTAATTGACCTTTTATTAGGTTTCTCATTATTCCGTAAGGAACAAACCTAAGTGCCCATTAGACACAATTTACACACTCAAACAGAACACAACAAAGTCAAACTAAAATAAATGATGAATGATTACATAAGTATTAGTCAGGCCTTATTGTTGACACAATGTAGAGGACAGAGCTTAATCAACTATTGTTAAAGGCCTCAAGTTAAGTATTTAGTGTAATGTAATTCACACATACTGCAAGTAAAGTAAGTCAAAATATTCAGTGGTAAATCTTCTGATTAAAGCCTTTTTGCACACCACTGCACTTAATCTCGCTTTACACATTACACAAATTCTTCCACAATATATTACTTTATTTTGATTAAATTAATCAAATGAATTAAATTTGATTAAATTCACCAAAATAAAATAGAATCCCAAAAGTGCCTTGTTGCTATGAACATTTAATCAAAATGGAGTCACAGGGAGACAATTCCAGAAACTGTGGACATGTTCTGCCACAGGACCTCCACAGCACCTCCAGCAGTCAGCCCAAGCAAAGCCCAGCGCTAAAACATTGATTTTAGCTGCACTACAGAAGAGACAAATCACATTCTTCCAGCTAAAATCTCTCATTGTTGTCATCCATTACCTGTACATCCTATCCCATTCTTCCAGGGTTATTGTTAAAGTGTGCTCTGCTTCTAGTCTCGCTTTATTTGTAAATGTATGGATTCCTTTTAAATTATATTATAAAAGCTAAGAACAATTTCAAAGTAGCATCTTCATGTGCTTTGTGAAAAATACAAATAATTTCGCTACGTATTGTGATCTTTTGGAGTTTGGTCTTGTAGAACTGTCAAGTGCTTTAAATTATCCCGATTATGTAGTAAAACAATGTCATTGCTGTACAATTTTACAATAGTTTTTATGCTGAAAGGAATACTGCATGTACAGTATTTTCATGAGAAAAAAGCTATATAACTACATTATTCCCAGTGACACATTTGCTTGCCACAAAACAGTCTTCTGCTAAAACATACACTACAGTAATGTGTGTTTAGAGATTTTGTTTCTTACAGAAAACAGAATCGTGACATTGAAACACATCAAAAAATCAAAACAGTGAAAACACAATTGTGAAGCTAATTTAATTTGACATTTAACAGGATTATTTAACAAATTATTCCAGAGCATGTCTCACAGTGTAGGAATTCTAAATAAATAAAAAGTATAATCGACTCCAAAGAAATGCTATCAATCAGATAGCACACTATAGTAGAGATGTCATAGCAATAAAACGATACTTATCTAGTCAGAGACCTTTAAATTGATTGCCTTTCACGGGAGCTTTTGCAATTCTGACCAACATAAAATACTATAAAACTGTCACATATTTCATCACATTATAAGCAAAATGTCAAACTGTACACAAAAGTGTCTCCTTGAAAAATAATGATTATCAGATTTAGAATTCTTTTTTAATCAGTTTTAATCAAAACAAAGGAAATGGTTAGTTCTTGGAGAAAATGTCTTTGAGCTTGTGCCACCTTCGCCTTTAGTTGTACTACAGCTATTGTAGTCCATCAGGCATGTGCATATTTTGTTTATGTAATGGTTAGCTGCTATAGGGCCATAACATGGTCTTTTTTCCTGTCTCTGAATCAATAGCTGGGTTTACATGGCCACTTTTTTGTCTTTCCGAATGGAATCATTCTGAATGACGGTTTCGGGTTACCTGTTTACATTGGATGTCACGTAATCGTGTTTGGTGTTAACATGCGCCGTCGCAACTTATCGGAATTGATGTTAAACATGCACACATTATCTAGCTCAGCATGTAACGTACGAGTCCCTCTAGCAAATGGTAAAACCACCTTCTATTTATAGCTACGTCGGAGAGTGAGGCTACTTGTGTGACAGGTGGAGAAATACATGGCTCCAGATGAAGTCACAGAGAAAAAGAGACACACGCACAAACTGGCCCAGGCTACATTAATAACAGAGTAGTAGGCTACACTGCTCTGGCAGCTCTGGCAGTGGGCGCACACACTAGCCAACACCCGCCGCTGAATTCGGTAAACGTGATCTAATAGGTTGTCATTCAACATTTGTATGTTTAGTTATTATTTAGCCTACATGTTAACCTTTCACATTCACATTCACGACAACGAAAAGATTTTAGGCAATCTATGTGCTAAAATTGTATAGGCCTATGCATTTTTATTTAAAAAAATCAAATATATTGTACCAACTGTCATACAATGATTTTAATACTACTCGTTAGAGCAGGGTGACATTCCTTGTGTCAAGATTGCTCTGCAAAATATGATCTTATAAATAGACTGCTCATTTATCAGTATTAATGACTATTCACCTTTTTTTTTTTACATTCAGGCAAATTGTCTGAGAACAGAGATGAGATGCCTCCAAGGGCAGATTAAAAGACAAATATATGGATTCATTATATTTCACGTCAACATGTCCTTTTCTGACTTGGTGGGCCTGTTAATTTGACTGAATCCTTCTTGGCCTAAACATTGCTATCAGATACAGTATTGGCAGGAATACTTTGATTGTACATATTAATTAACCAGGCTCTTTGGGAAGATGGGTGGGATGTAAGCATCCAACCACAGCTTTGATTTTACACATTTATTCCATAGAGTTCTATTCAGAGAATTCTTTAAATGGTCTTTCTCTTCTAATTTCTCAGGTTAAATGTGAAGCAGATGGGAGCATTGATGCTATGGAAATAGAGGCAGTTGTGAGTACAGACACAGAAAGAGGTCTCGCCCTTTTAGATGACAGGACTATCCATCTCTCTCAGATTCCTTTGAGCTACTGGAACTAACACACCTTGGCAAAATTACAACATTAAATGTTCCTGGCAGGAGATTGATGACTTTCCATTAAAAACCTGAGATCCATTGAAAAGGGAGCGGCATTTTATTTGTCCCCATCATGGACTTTATAATGGGTGTGTCTCTTTTCTCTCAAGGAAATATTTTGTAGCAGAATCGTCTGTTATTGTAAGCACTGATGTCACCTAGAAACACTTATATAGAAGGAGCATGCTTTTTTCATGTGCAGTAGATAATGAATTACATGTCAGAGACAACACTGACCTATTTACCATCACACAAGGAGTTTTGTAGAGGGTGCATGGTATAGTCCCACATTGACTAAACAGCCATCTTTCTTGTCCTTCATTACAATTAGGTAATTTAGTTAATCCAAAGCGATTTACGGTGAATACAACTATAAGTAACAAGAAGTGTATTGCTTAAGCGTTTGTCTTAAGGATGCCTACAGGCAATAATAAAATTGAACTTTATGTAGGAGTGCAGCGCAGAATACAAGCAAACAAGTTAAACAGTAGTACACATATACAAAGGACAGAATAAAACATAAATTAAGATGACAAATCACATAAAAGCAATTAAAACAAATGTCAAAGCAGAATGGTCAGCCCATCCAATGTATCAGTCTTGAAAGATTACCTGATCTAACCGCTGTGTGAACCTAAAACGTTGAAAAGAGCGGATCCTGCCACAATTATTCAAGCGGAAATCTTCACGCCAACTGACAAAGTCAGTTCAGTTCGGACACTCCGCCAAACAGATGTGGACAGAAGCAATGGACCGAGGGGATGCCAGGTATGCACTGGAACCCCTACTGTATAGCCTACAGAGCCCCTGCTTACTATAGGCAGTCTTGGAATCAGTCGCTGGATCATTTTAAACCTGTCTTTGTATCAAAGGGATCAGGAGAGTTCTTGCCTTTTCTACCTGGATAGGCTCATCTGCAGATTAACACTACTTTCCTTCAAATTCCGCTGGTTTCTCCCCCGTGTTTGATGATCCCCATATTAGCATGTCCGACATCCACAAAATACTTTTCATGAATTCATTCAACATTTGTCCAGCCCTGCTCACGACAGACATCCCACGATGTATACCAGCAACAAAAAAAGCAAATCAACGGCTTGCCTACCAATTATACCCGTTCACGCTTTTGCATTATAACCGTGCCTTACAAAGACTAGCATTAACTTTCTTTGTCTTTACTGTATCACCTTTGTGAGTATTAATAATGTAATATATGTATTAGCAGTATGACTGCCACCTTGTGATTCACTGGGAGACCCTTCCTCTCCTGGTCCACGTGCATGCTACTTCTCAAGCCCAGCCATCAGTCAATAGACTGCCACTAACCACGCCTGTCTAACACCCACGTCAGTACACACCAAAGCAGGCCAAACGAGCACCCCATCCACGTTGGGTGTATCAACATCAATAATAGTGAGACCAAAATATCCTCATCTTGAATAGTGTTTCAAGATATCATAATTAATACAATGACTTTATTATTTTTCTTTATTATAATTAACCATTGTTTTAGGCCACTGTGAAACGTGTTGCTACTAATTCATTACAGTTCAGACAGACTACTGAAGGCATGGATGATAAGAGCAGACTGCACAATGCTCATCTTCCTTTCCGTCTTGTCATCTTAATCACATCCAGCTGAAGCATGGATTAGTTTGTCCAAAGACAGTAACCGCATATCTGAACGCATGTCTGGCTTTTCTTGTCTAAATAATGACACAATTACAGAATCGTGTATCATCTCCAGATTTGGATCGTGAGTTTTAGCTTGTTGACATCCTGCTTCCATCTTGAAATGACAGAATGTCCCTGCTGTGTGTCCATGAGGGAGATAGCTTTACTGGCATGCTAGATTACATACTAAACGACCGGGTAATGTTATTTCCCAGTGAGGTGGTATATTGCCTCATGAATTCAGTCGAGTAACAAACAGCAGCAAAGTATTTTAATATATCAATCCAAAAACAACAAAGATACAGTCGACATATAGCAAAAAACATCAGTCAAACAAACAGCGATAAACACAACGTACAAATGATCCCTCAGGGGAAATTAAATTAGAAATTTGCTACTACAATAGTTGAAACATTTCTCTTGAGAAAAATGCATCTGAATATTTGCATTCACATAGCCTATTTATGTATTACAATTAGTTTCGGTGGTAAATGTCCATCAAGATAAATATGTTAACTGTGTATGTGAATTGTAAGTGGTCACCAGGGTTGAATGATCCCAAATTCAAGTTTTTACCTTTTAGAATGCACTGAGCGTTTGCTATTTTTTAATACATTCAGTAAAACACATCCATTATTAATATGGAAATATTATTTTAATAAATATTCAATTGTATGCTTGTAGTTGTTTGTTTTACACAATTAATGTAAGTTAACCATGTTAATTCTTATGTGATTTGTTAGTGGACATGTCATCAAAGTTGAATGATTCCAGATTATGTCTCAAATGTCATCATATTAAGATAACAAAGCTTTCGCCTTTAGAGATGCACTGAGGTTTTGCTATATAACTATATTTGGATCCAATACAATTGAATGAATTGAATCATGAAGTTGTGACACCAGTATACATGTAAATGCCATATCATGTTTCCAGTAATAACCAAGGAAAGTGCCAGTATATCACACTTATCCAGGGTATTCTTAAATGTAACCATCTGCCTTTTACCATGTGCATTTGCTCTGTGTCATGCAAAAATCACAGGATCATACAGACATGACGTGTAGTGGAAGCAAGAAATACTCTCACCTCTTGAGGATGTGGTGCATTTTCACAATGTCTTTATAATGAGACATTTATGGCAGAAGTGAATTACTTAGGCTAGTAAATATGACAGATGTCTCATGTTCTCCACAGTTGCTATTTAGTTGCTATTTAGGAAAGATAACAGCAGGGCTGATTGAAAAATTAGGATATTTGTCAGACAACTCAGAAAATATAACATTTCGTGAAATGCATTTTGTATATAGTAACATTTTTAGGATGTTTGTTATTATTTGATTCAGTGACACTGAATATCAGGTTATTAGTATTAATTAGGTAATTGGCAGTCACTCTGGCCATGAGACCCAAATGTGAGCCATATGTATTTTTAAAGCAGTAATTCTTTTGACTTTTATGAAACAAAACTTTTGTTGGCATATTGGTTATCCAGACCTACTATATTAGACATACTGTAGCTCTTGGATTTAGAAAAAGGATATAATGTATACTGCATGTGAGCTACCGTTATGGTTTTAAATAAAATTGTTGCTTCAAGGCTCTTGTCTTGACACATTTTCCTGAGACGCGCGTGATCTTCGGGCATCTTTCACATTGACATTTGTGCCTGTCACAGTGGTTATTGCTTTGAACAACGGGAAGGTCAAGAAACTGTCCCACTGTCCTCCTATGTCAGAAACGTGTGAGTTAATTTGTTTTGAGGGGTGACAGAGAGGTCTGGAGGAGGTCACCGTTCAGAAATGAGCCACAATGTCCCCATAACTCACCTGTTCCCCATCCCCCCCCCCCCCCCCCCCACGGCACCCACTAATTCTCTCAACACGGGAGCTACTAAATTAGATAATCAAGATTATTTTTATTGAACCTAACACTCACACTGGCTCTGTCAAGTCTTCAGCTGTAGGCCAACACTGATTGGTTGGGACACCAAAGCAATAGCAGTCAGACATCTTATTGTGCAGACTGTGATGAACAGATGGCACTGAAGGAGACAGGAGAAAAGGCAAGGTGTTTCTAACAACATGAAATAGAGCAATCTTAGATGGTAATTTCCCAGAGAGGGGATTATTTGTTTCATATAGTTCTATACTAAAAAATAATTAATCAATCATAAAAATGGTCTTTCTCAGACATGCTTAAAAATAGTTCTAGTTTAGTAGTCCTGGACAGTGGTCTTGACCCTACATTAGCACAACCTTGGTTTAAAGTATTTACTGCCACTAGATGTAGCACCAGCATCTCAGACCAAAACAAATGCTTTATGGCTCACAAACACACACACACACACACACACACATACACAAGCCCACACATGCACACGTGTACACACACACACACACTAACATGCAAATGCAGACGGACAGGCTATGAAAACAAAGAACAGAGAAGCTCATTTTAAAACACAGAGAGGGTGCGATGTCATGCTCTACTCAGGACATAATTATTCCACTATATATTTACATAGAAAATAGTTAGCTATATTAACTTTTAAAATATCATATCATAGGACCTTTAAGGGAACAGGTTTTCTGGAGGAAGTTAAGAGCTACTGCAAAAGTGCAGCCTTAAACTAAACCCGAGGGAAATGTTCTATAGGATGCTTGTTTATATGGTTACATTTAGAGAAGGTATATGCTTAAACCAACTGAAATTGTTGTGTGATATTTATGGCCCTTCATGAATAAGAAATGTTTGAAATGAAATATATATTTCAAAAGAGGTACACAAGATTTTCCCATTGCAAAGGTCTTGCACAATTCTACCAGCCACCTTTGTTATGTATGCCCATTTCATCTCACTATCACTGTCAGACAGTTTCCCAGACATGGATTAAGACTAGTCCAAAACTAAAATGAAAAGTCAAAGATCACCACTGAGAAAAGGTTTTAGTCTAGGACTAGACTTAATCCACGTCTGAGAACTGAGCCTATGTGTCTTCCTGACTCGTTGATTTACTTTGACCAAGACCAAAGTTAGGGAGTGTAAATGGCTGGAGAGTCATTGACTGATGTATTGTTGTGTGTTAAAATACTGCTCTTTAAAGTCTGTTCATCGCACTCTCACACAGAGTTGCCCGCTTGCAAGCATAGAATAAAAGATCTCTAAACTAGAATAAATATTGTGTTCAATCTTATTTGATAGTATCACGCTTTAGTGAATACTTTTGTGAATTTCCATGACAAACCCATCCAGAGGCACGTTTGATTTAAGGTTATTACTGGGTTTCAATGCAGAGACGTTTCATAGTCTCAATCTTAAAATATTTAGTTTTTCAGTACATGGTAAATAATTCTGATCATCAGTTTTGACTTGCGGAAAGTAATTTGGAGTGTATTGAGTATTTTAATGGTGATAGGTATAGATTAACACATTGTCATTGAAATTATTATTATGTGTAGTTCACTGAATTTAAATCATGGAAATAACTACAAAAGGTTCCTTCAATGATAATGATAAAATCCAGAAGGCTCTCAGCTGAGGGATTTCAGCAGAAAGACTGTCTGTGCCTGCAATATAGCACAGCATCATCGCTCCGTATAGGAGGAACATAAGATCCACTTTGGCTAAATGTCATAGGGTTATAGTGTTAATTCATGGGGACACATGTGCCTTATGCATTAACAGAGAGTACAAAATACACCTGCCATACATATCAAGTATACCCCGTAATGTGGACCACGTTGTACTGTACCCGGGACGGAGAAACAGCTGGAGGTCACACACACAAGGTCGTGCCAGTGGACTGGAACACGACAGGGCCAGCAATACGGGTCAGGACCGTTCAGGGAAATGAGGTCGCTGCCGCCGGAGGTGCAAGGGGACAGAGAAAGCAGTTTTAATAGTGGACGTGACACAGACAGGGGGCATGGATTGAGAGCACAATGTCACCTGGGAAGAGCTGGATTATGTTTCACCAGCACCAGCCTACCGAGGAGGCGGTGGAAGTCTGTCACAAGCATGGCGGATGGAGGCGAAATTGCACACACGTCAACTGTGGTACTAGAGATTGTGTTGGGCAATCTGTCAACACGGCATATCGAGAATCATTGTGCTGAGTGGGACAAGAGCCAATAACTAAATGATGGCTCTGGTTGAACAGGATTGACCTCTGGTGTCTGTACCTTGACACAGCCCCAGGCAGGCATGGTCAGTTAACAGCTACTGTAGGTGCTTTCTGGAGGAAGAGCCATTTTGAAACAGCAAGTGTGAATAAGTACTACGGCAGTATCCTTCATTTGTTATCAGTACTGTAATATTAAATATTGAACAAGAAGCCCAACCTATCCGTAAGCATATTTGAGCAAGATGCCTAAACCTGCTTCAGTCTTTTGATCATTGATCGTTGTAGCTGCAGAAAAAACAACTCTAATGGTCATATGAGATTTATTTTGGTTTTAAGTCAAACTCAGTTTATTAACATTGTCTTATCAACAGTGTTGGGCAGTTGCTAGTTACTAGTAACTAGTTACTGTAATGTTATTACTTTTTTCAGTAACTAGTATAACTAATTACTATTTCCAAAACAGTAATACTATTACAAATACTAATCCAAGTAATGCTGCATTACTGCGTTACAAGAACGAGATTTCTGGTCCTATCAAACTTAGGGTAGGCTAACTGAACCAACCTGTCCAATCATCTGGTTTGAGAGGCTGCAATATTTTCAGTTTGGCTGATTGTTGACAATAAGGTTAATTATTGTTCCAATAAAGAGGATTCATTTCTAAAATGAACTTGCTTCACAAGTTGTCATTTTTTGGAAGGGTCGAGGCAGGGTAGTGATTGTGAAGGTAATACAGTAATTATGTAACTGGTTATGCAACTAATTATATTCAATACCTAGTAAGTAAAGTAATATCATTACTTTTTGAAGGAGTAATAAGTAAATAGTAGCTTATTACAATTCTTGAGTAATTTACCCAACACGGTTTGTTCTATTGTATGACGAATTAAACAAACCATGATTCATGAGAATGCCTTTTCATGTCTAAGAATACAGTACATTTGGTTGTTGAACTAAGCCATTCAATCCTATTATCACACTATGCAACACCTTTTGGATGTGATGTGCACATGTGAAGCTGTGCGATGTTGTGAACCCTCTTGAGAGAAAAACAAATATCGTCGAAGATGGCACACAGGAAAGCTAGATTAAAGATGAGATAGATTTAAGATAAGCCTCCATTGTAACAGGTCTGCACAGAGTTTTATTTCTCTTGGCTGCTACAGATTGCTTGGCGAACACCACCATCACTTCCAGCACTCTCTGTGTGTGCACTTATCGATTATGAAACACAACAAAAATAGTAAAGTTTGCTGAGTCACAGGGTCCCAAGATATGTCAGCGCTGTGAGCTTTAACGGTATAGCTTCAGCCAGCCAGCTGTCATTTCTTTTGCCGGGAGGGAAGTGATTTTGCTTCCATTAATAGCAGCGGGGCCGCGGCTTTGAGTAGACCGAGAGAAAAGCCAACCAACAAGGTCATATTGTGCATATTTATACTGTATCTGCTCCTCCTTGGCTCTCCCCAGTGTATACATATACTGTATATGTTGCTCTCTCACACACACACACGAACGCAAACCAGACTTGCTGTTTTAGTGTTCACCCAAGGGTGTATGATGTACTTTAGCTCGCTTAAGGTAATCCAGCACAACTGAAGCAGCAGAGCATCTTGTTAATGGCTGGACCAATACAAATGCCCCTCAGTGCAATCTTTACTTGTCATCAAGTGCAAACACCCAGAAAGAGCTCAAAGCCACCGCTACCATAACATGTCGGAAACTAGCCCACTACTTCCTTGTCAAGGACACGTCTCCAGATGATAATCAAATCTCATTATCAGTCCAGCCACAACTAGCGGTTCCAAGTGATGAATATTGCACACAGCAAGGCTTGGGGAACGAACACTATACACACAGTTCTGTTTAATATTAAGATAAGACGCGATGTGGTATTATCATCTATTTTTGCAAAGCACATAAACAAAGATATGATGTTAAACACTGTGACACTAGGCTGTGAACTAATAATGTTGCAGATTGCCCTTATGAAGCCCCGTTTATCTTTCAAACAGCACAGGCATACGGAAACCCTTCAGGCAGCAATGCTATAGAAAAAGACTGCTGAGCTAATAGATGGATCGGTAGCCATGATTTAAATAAATAGTTATCCCACTTTCACAATTTGTGAAGTAAACTTGAACAATTATAATCCAGGCTTGCTTTGAATGCGTTTCCATTCTAGAATGATATCAGTTCTGGCAAATTAGCAATAGCAAATATTTATCTTTTGATTATTCTCCTGCACTATCGGTCATGCGGCTTTTGCGTTTTTTTTTTTTTTTTGCTGCAAAAACCTTCTGGAAACAGTCAAAGCCAAAGCTGATTTAGTTCAGTTTAAACAGCTGAAAGAGAATGCCACTGACATATGATTGTGATAGTTACTGTCTTAGAAAACTAGTAATGTTGACGTTTCTTAATTTGACCGACCTACCTACTGTATCTCTGAACGTATTAGAATATAATGTTAATTGTTACAATTGAAAAACCTTAACATATATGAATACATATTACACCTTAATTGCATATACATTTCAGTGTGTTGGAGGTCAGCCAATTGCATTTACTATTATGAAAGTATTCCAGTAAATAAAGTAATCTCATAAGGCTACCCATAAAGGGTTGGGGCTAGTGTAGGGGGTAAGGGTTAAGTGTGTTGGGTGTGTGTGTGTGGTCTGTGGCAGAGTCACTGGCGGAAAGTAACAGCTCCAGCTATTATATTACCTCAACGCTTTGTTTTATCTGAGTGTGTGTGCACACGGTGTTCAACTTTACTTTTACTCCCCCTGCTCTCCGTTTGTTTGACAATCCTTTATTGCATTGTGACAGACTTTACATACAGGTGTAAGTGTGAAGTCCATATTTACCTCCATCGGACTTCAGGCTAGATGCAGCGCAAGTTATGACTTCAACGCCACGCTTGTCTGCCTCCATTCACATCACTCTCCCTTGGCTAGAGCCATCTGGTGGCCGGCATCTTTCGAGACTTGGAGAGACCAACAAATTGCCAGCCTAACTGCGCTCAATGGATTCCCTCTCCTTGTCTGGCTAGAAGGCGTTAGGGCAATAATCCAACAGAATGTGTCATGGAGCAGTCTCTCCCCTCTCACACCTGAAGCTTTTTTGGTTTGGTTTTGACATAAAGATGAAATCCACTTTGTTAGCAATGAGAAGAGAATCATATTCTCTGATATTACAGGTTGAATGTAAACTATCATAGAGGGGCATGATAATCTAATAGTATATGTATATGTTCTCCCACCTGAAATGCATTGGGTTTGAGTCCCTGCATGGGCCTACAATCAGCCTAAACCATATAATAACAATAATAATACATTTTATTTGAGGACACCTTTCAAGACATTCAAGGACTTACATTGCAAATACAGTGACAGAAGACAGGAGCATACATTTGAGAAACAATAGTTAAAATAAAAGGTGTGAAAAGTAAAGTATAGGAGACTGAGCAGGCATTTCAAACGAGATGGGTTTGTGGTCAGATACGGGGATTTCAGTAATATTGGCAGGGGAATATATAGGCCTAATTATATGAAGCAATCAACAGTTGGGAGCCAGGGAGTATAAGCAAGGCATTTTCATTTAGTGTATGGGGGTACATTAACAGACCTGCTCCCTAATACCTGTAATTGTGGGTTTGCTTTGAATTAAAACAGTGTTAACTGCACCCCAGCTCTGAGCCTGACTCCATCCATTGCACAACATGTTAAAATGTAGTCAATGATCTGAGCAAGGGTAGGGGAGAGGCTAAGATGGGGGTGGCATTAGCATTAACGTTTTCGTTTGAATTTGGTGATTTGGACAAAAAGTACTGAGGGAGGGGGAGGGGGGGGTTTAACAGATATGACCTGTAGTGATTTTCATACAATAAAAAAAAACATTAACACCAATCACAGTGCAGGACTATTATTTAATTTAGAGCCAAACAACAAAAACAAGAAAACCTACTTGGGGTGCAGTTACTTTTTAAGCTCATGTCTAGTCGTACATCAATGAATGTTCTTACGAGCTGACACACATTATGTGGTAAGCAAACATATTGAAAACAAAAATCTGCGGGCTGGCTGATAATTTGATAATAGTGTTTTTTGTATGTGCATTGTATGTGTTATTCATTGTCAGAACTATATTTGAGTCCACACATGGCACAAAAACATTTCAGAAAAAACAACACTGTTTCCAACATGTTTTATGGTTTGATCAGATGGTGCTCTCCATTTCAATGACTTTTCCATTGGCCTGCTCCTTTGCAGACTTCACGGACAGAGCCAGCTCCAGTTTGTGAACTGGTGTGGCAACAGGGATCTTGTTAATCTTGGCAAAAGTCTTGCTGATGTCCATAAAAGTCTTATTTTTGGTCTCGGGCAGGATAGCGTAGAGGTAGACCGATCCCAGAATGCACACTACCAGAAACACTAGAAATGCATACGTCTTCAGCGTTGCCTGCACAAATACAAACAGATGAGCATACATTTGTTTTCATGAATGCTTTATTATTAGATTCAAAGTTAATGCCAATATAATTACCTTTCCATCTTATTGTTTATTGGCGACATCGAGGTAGGTTAAGTGTATTACGATAAGCGTATAAGTCAGCGTATTACTGTATGTGCCGTATGGACAGCACAGCAAAGAGGAAATCGGGGGCAATTAGATTTACATTAAGTATTTAGTTCCATAGTTAGTCCCATAACAGTCTGCCTCTTGTTACACCTCAAAACAGATAAGTGCAATTAGAAAGAATTTTAAGAAGGCGGAAGAACGAATCATATTACATCTATCAGCTTCAACTAAATACTAGAATAACACAAGACAAGCTGTATGCCTGCTTGCAATTCGTGTATCAGGAATATATGACAGCACTATTCAGTGTGGTTATCTTGTG
Organism: Forbesichthys papilliferus; assembly: GCA_025399855.1. Lineage (NCBI taxonomy): Eukaryota > Metazoa > Chordata > Actinopteri > Percopsiformes > Amblyopsidae > Forbesichthys > Forbesichthys papilliferus. The sequence continues at coordinate 21,165 of JAODOY010065106.1, forward strand.
AAACTGAATGAAACCACGCTGTTTCTGTGTCCCAATCTCTTGGCCCAAGACACACCGACATCCACCTTTGACTCATGCTGTTGACAGTTTCCCCACCTCTCACCCCAAGGTGTGTGAGTAGGAATATGTGCAATTCAGGGGGGAACGCATCTTCTAAATTACACCTAAACCACAGAGAAGACTGTAGGTGGAAATGTCATGCCACCTTATACAGCGTATTTATATGGAGAGCTATTGGGAAGGCTCGCTCCTGCAAATTGAATTTTCTAACTTATGACCTGCAGCCAGTAAATGTCACTAGAGCACAACATTGAGTGGATGCTTATTCCCTTTAGATTGGAATCCAAAAGTGAAATGTTAAACGCTTATTGAACAACCATGTGTGTGTTTTGTTTCTGGCAAATGGTGGGATGAGGAAGGTGCGAACGAAAGATGGAAAGAAAAATAGAGAGATTAAACAAACAGCTGAAGTCTTTGGAAGTTGAATCTATCCAGCTTGCTATTGCCAATCATGCTAGAGAGATATTCAAATCAAAGGCAGGCAGATCGCCAGCTAAAGGAGATTTAGGGAGCAGCAGCCGGAGCAAAAGAGAGAGAGAGATAGAGAGAGAGAGAAATGAAATAATCCTGAGTGTGTGTCACTGAGCCGTAATCCTTTGCGCACAAAGGGTGATCATTTGAAATTGGCCCTCATGCACCTGGAATTAGCAATTCAGTGTGCTCAAACAACCACGACCTCAATAAAAAACAAAGAGGAAGCAAAGCCTTGCAGTGCAGCGCACAGTAGCATCACCGCTCCCCCATTAGTGTGGCATCTTGTTGTTTTTCATTAGAACATAAGAATAGCCCAGTTTATTTGTGCGCGTGATGCAACGCTCAGTTAGACTTCGTTATAGAATTAGAGCCAGAGTACAAAAAAAGGGCATTTCAGCATCCTCCTCGTCTGTCATGTATCAAACGTTTGGGTCGCAGATTATGGAAAATGAGAAGGCACTGCTTTTAGGGCCAAGCTTTTGTTGTGCTCATCTGGATCCTGTTGGCACATGCCCACGCAAATGGCCATCACAGTGACCAGACAGACAGACAGACAGCAAGGCGTTGCCACCTGCAGCAAGCAGCCCATAATCACAGCGCTGATGGTGCACGGGCGTGAACAGCAGTGGTCTGCCACCGGGGAGTGTTCCGTCACGGACGTTGATTTACATGGCAGTGGTTAGGCATTATCAATGAGAGTACAATTACAACTATTACGGAGCAGATGGGGGGCATCAAACCCACAACCTTTCTGGTCATAGTTGACCACCCTGACCGCTACCCTGTCACATTTGAATGTTTATGAGTCATCACACTGCGTGCATGCGTGCGTGCGCACACAGCAAATGTGACGTGTGTACTGCTAACTAACGGCCTTTACACACTGGATGCGTGGTTACCCTATGCTGCAAAGTGTTTTTGCGCTACCATAATGCACCATTCTACGAGGCTACTCTTTCTGATTCATGAGAGGATTTGCAATTTGTGGATTCAGGACAGCAAGAGAAAACATAGCAGAGGGGGAAGATCAAAAAACAAATGCTTAAACGATCTGCCCATCCGGCCCTGTAGATAGGTTTTGGTATTGTAATCTCAACCTTAGCAAACCAATGTTGTTTCACTCAGCAGGTAAGCTTCAAGGTGGACAGGCTACATGTCTGGAAGGGAATCCGGGATGAGCTAAGAAACATTTGCATTTGTTATTTCTTGGCCCTCTCCACTTGCCTGGCTCCGTCGTATTGCACTCAGCTCAGTTATCCCTATGGTTATAGTCTGGAAACCCTGTTGGCATCAACTTTGGCTACGCCGCTGTGGATGCTGGACCAATCAGCGACCATGGGGGAGGTACATGTGATTCCACAGCACAGACAAGGCACACTAGCACATACATACACACACGTGTGCTTTCACACACTCAGCATCACGATTACACCCTATTGCCTTTAACAGGCATCTTGTCGTAGTTCGTTAAATCAATTCTATCAATGTACAGATTAACGTTCAGGAGCTACTCACAAGATACATTTTACAGACACATGAGTTGAAAATAAGCAGGCTGGGAAAAATAAATAGAAAGAGCATGCAAAATATGTAGGAAATAAAAACTTGAATGCAACATTGTCAACACTTTACAAAAGACATTTCCACAAACACTGATCAAGCTTGAGGATTTATATTAGCCGTAGGACATGTGAGGGAGTCTGCATTTCAACATTAACTAATAAGAACATGTGGTCTATGCTAACAAGAAAACCAAAGGACACCAAACCCTTGACAACTTTCCAATTTGATGGATTCCTCTCTGAGCAAGACGGCTACAGGTTTAAAGACATTGAAGTGTAAACCACCAATATGGCCGACCACCAAAACCCCCCAATGGCGCTGGTCTGAGAACTGAGAACCCATTTGTCCTGTAAACGGAAGACACGCTGCCCAGCTGGGTCCGGGTGCCAGGCGATGGCCAGTGGCCAGTGAGTCAGTACAGAGAGAACCCAATGCTCACAATAACTCGGAGCATCAGGGCTAGCAAACATCCAGAAAACCAACCTATATTTGTGAGACGGCGTAGCCAGAAATAGCCCTCTGTCACTTCATGTATGGGTCACACTCATCAGCTCTGTCCTAGCCTGCCTTGGCCTTATGCTCCATCTGTCTGTGTGTGTGTGTGTGTGTGTGTGTGTGTATTGTTAAGCCTTTGCTAGCTTCAATTGCCTGTCTATTTGAATACACACACAGATAAATTTCCCCTCTGACTGCCACTGACTGACAGCTAATAGTCATTGTGCTCTCATCAGATTGCAGGAGAAGTCGTTCTTGTGATCAAGTCATCGTGCTTTCTTCATTTTCTCTTTCAATCTTTCTCTCTCTGCCTCGCTGTTCTGGCTTGACAAACTCACACTCGCACACACGCGCACACACACACACGCAGCCACTTGACCACACACACACACACACGCACGCACGCGCACGCACGCACGCGCACGCACACACACACACACACACACACACACACACACACACACACACACGCGCGCCAACTGCGTGCACACAAACAATACGTATTGTCTCTCTCACTCAGCCAAACTTGTTAGTTCCAGTCTGTTGTTCCAGTCTGTGATAAAGGTGTGTTGGGGGATTGCAGAACGAACCCCAGTGTCTCTAGAGAGCAGACGAATGATGGGAAATGTGTAATTAGTGTCGTGTGGATCTCTTGCCGCTCTCCAGATGAGCTCCTGCATACATACCACTGGCGCTCCTGGCACCACAATGTCCCTCCACTGGTAATGACACAACCACCCAACACTGATTAGGCCGACAGCTTGTGATACTATACCTCTACCTTTCCGGGGCTCACACCAGCAGTATGACACAGTGCTGTGGATTGGGCCAGATTGCTGCCTCGATCTCCCTACTGGTCACAGCGTGAGTGACAGCGGTAGTGAGAAAGAAACAAGGAAATTAAAAAAAAAGAAAATTAAGTGACAGAAAAAGACACCTCCTTGAAATAACCATAGTAATCAGCATCTTAAAAAGGTACATTCCCCACCAAATCCAACCCCAAGGACACCTAGTCTTGCAGAGGCAGCCTTTACAAACGAAGGCTGGGACACAGCGCTTGCTAACTACATCAATGCTGCATCACTACTTGACAAGCGGGGTATTTTGATTGACATGCACGATGACCAACTACGTAACTAAATGACCAAAGTTGGATGTTAAACTTACAATGAGGAATCCAATGGAAAACGAATCAACAGGACTGGACATTTACAGGTTTGTAAACAGATCTGTAAATCTGTCAAATGTGTAGGCTACGGTTACTGCTTAAAATAAATGTTTAATTAAAAATTAGTAAACAGTGCAGTGCACTAGCGTTGCACCAGAAATAACGGCTACGTACATGTGAATGACAATGCTAACAGCCAATGGAAATCAACAGTGTCACTTCCCGAATGTCAGAGAGTCCTGTGTCGAGCTTACAGGGGTCTATGTATCAGACGTTTAGCACAGAGTTGCTATTGTGACGTAGTGCTAATGAACAGAATAGGCTGAGACTAACAGGGGTATATGTATCAGACGTTTAGCACAGAGTTGCTAGACAACTGGGAAGTCGACAATTTCCAACCTCTTACTAGAAAAAATACAACAGAACGCCACTCAAAGGCGGAGTCCCTACATGTGAACTCGGGCAGAACAGACTACCCCGAGTTCCTAATTTGACATCACACAACAATGGCGGCACCCATGTAAGTATATTATGTAGACAATACCGTCATCTAAAAGAAAAAAAATATACATTCCAGTAACTAGTAACTACCCAACACTGTTGATAAGACGCTGTAAATAAACTGATTTTGACATTAAAACCAAAATAAATATCTCATATGACCATTAGAGTTGTTTGGTCTGCAGTTACAATGATCAATGATCAAAAGCAGATTTAGGCATCTTGCTCAAATATGTTTCCGGACAGGTTGGGCTTGATGGTTATCCAACCCATGAACCTCAAGACTGGGAGTGGACCACCCTAGCCTCTTACATATCCTGCCTCTATCCTCCTGAGACCTTATACTTATTGACGCTCGTGTAGCAATCATAGAACTAGGCTGCATCCGAATAGAAAATAAATTACAACCCCCGCCCTTTCTAAGCCACTTTCCTTGATCTCGAGTGACAACGTCATCATGTCAAAGAATGATGTGAAGAAGAATTCATAAGGATTTAGGAATAAGACAACTGTGGTGCCAAGAGAAGGTGGATGTTATTCACCTGGGTATGCTGCAGTAAAACTACCATGTCCCGAAGATGGACTACTTAACGCACATTAAACAGCCTACTTCGCACTGTGCGTTCACTGTTGTGAACATGTTGTCCATGTAAACATGTTGTCCATGTAAATATGTAAATATGGACAGCCTAGTAAAGAATATGACTAGAAATTATCACAAAACAAACTGAAATAGTTACCACCAGAGATGTCTATATGGATTCATGGATAGGGGAGCTAAGCAAACAGGTCCTGAGTGCATATGCTCTCCATAAACAATTATGTTTATCACTCCCAATGTATTTTTATCATATAGTTTATTTTTATGTTTAAAATATGTTCACATCCATCTAACACTTAATAACATGATGGTAGCTAGCTGGAGGGAGGTTGTTTTTTTGTCAAGATGCTGATAGCAGAGCCTTCAAGCTAGTTTTAAGCTATCTTAGTTTTACGGTAGGCTACTTGTGCAGTAGCCTATACATTTATATCAATCAATCAATCAATCAACCTTTATTTATATAGCACTTTTCATACAAATTCATGTAACACAAAGTGCTTCACACTACGTCATTAAAAACAATTCAAAATGAGTTAAAAACAATACAATATACAAAAAATAAAGTAATACCAACACTCATGTTACACTCATCATCCCAATATCTATACACGTCCTTGCCATAGTACTGTAGTTATTATGGAGAAGGCAGTTATGATCTCTAGTGTGCTACAGAAAATAGGTAGGCTAAGTGGTTTGTTTACATGTTGTAACAAATTAATTCGGTGTGGACAGAGAGTTTGATGCAACGCGATAGTCACCTCCCTGCTATCGTATTCAGTTAGTACACGTTAGGCTTTTAGTGATATTGAGACAGGTGTGTGTGTGTGTGTGTGTGTGTGTGTACGTACGTGCACACACAGTGTAAAATATACATTCCAACAGTAACTCATGCAAATGTACCAGAAAACACCTCAGCGATTATTTGTTTGATATGCATCAGCATGTGTGGCTGTTTGTTTTGAAAGATATACATATGCAATCATAACCAGAGGCTAACCTGTAAGTGAGGCAAACAACCTCTGTGGAATATCAGGATGTATTCAATTTAATGGGTTGTTTATTTTTATTTCTTGGCTGTTTTGGATTGCTCTCGTTAAGAAGGAAACTTTCCTGATCACTAATGAGGACTTTTGCTATTTTATATTCACAGAGGGTGTCTTAATATATTTGAAAAGGTGTGCATGAGTGCGATATGTTTTAAATCCAAGTACTTTGAAAAGTACAACTTTGAGTACAGTTATCAGTGATCTACCCATGACCTGCAGGCATATAACTACATAGTCAGAGCAACAGGAAGGCCAGTAATATGCCTTTGACATTCATAGACCTTCAGTTGGAAATCTGCTGCGTTGCAGAAAGCAGTACATTGTAGTCTTTGAAATGCCGTACCTGTGTGTTTCTGAACTGCTCAAGGTTATGGTTGAGATAGCTTTTCTGTTGCCTTCTGACACTGACTGTAACTGCATCCTGTATGGCCTGTGTAGAGCATGCCCTTGCCAGCTGTGGCAAAATGCCAGCGTCACTACATCGGACTCATACAGAGAGACCACTCCGATATTACGTCAGCACAATGTCTGTCAGTAACAAAGCCTGTGTTTTCCCTCTCCCATATATGTCAGATATACAGACAGACAGACAGACAGATAGACACATGATAAATAGATGACAGACTGATAGACAGACAGACATAAAATAATAGGAGTCTGTTTAAGAACTCACTGTTATGTCTTGCATGCAACATAGGTGTTATATGTATTGTATGAAACAGTATACTACACTCCTCAGTTAAAGTGCAGGCATGGAGGGAGAGACGACCAAATCGAAAAATGAATGAATAAACACATAAAGTAACTATATCGATATAAAAGATATTGTTACATTTGAAATATCTTTTGAAAAAAATTCAGATATAAATAAAATACCTGTATATCGCCCGGCCCTAAAAAGGCAGACAGTTGAACTACAGTACAAGTACAGTACAACAAAAAACTTAGAATATTACATTTTTTGTTAGGAAGAACATTTTCTATTATGGTGAAAATGATTATATTTACATGGAATATAGCTAGTATTCGGTTGTATGTTACGCACCATCTAGCTTAGTTAGGATCTTATATGATTACCTCTTGCATGTTTCCGTTATCGTGTTATGCCCATAACGTTAATATTTCCGTTATTGTAGCTTTAGTTTTTTCGGGGCGTTAAGTATACTTTGAGTTGACTGTGCATGTGCGACCGTCTGAAGCCCACCACCTACTGTATGGAAATGGATGTCCTGGTAAGTTCACAAATGAGTGTTAAAGCATACACAATGCACTTTCCTCACCCCCAGAAAAGATAAATATCTTAATTACACCAACATTGTGTGTGGGACACACTTTTCACATACAGCAGAAGATGTAGTAATAAAGGTCGCTAATTTAAAATCCAAAGCACTTTGGCAAATTCTTTTGCATAGAGAAATAGCCGACACACCTACGATTTAATGACACACGTCCGCAAGAGGAGAAATGTTGAACAGCCTGTACTAAACATTTCTTGCAAACTCCTTGTGTGGGCGCTAGGCCACGAGTTCAGTAGTATTATGCAAATGCCTTTAGCATGTACTGTAGCTAAAGGTCACTCATGCTAAAGTCTAGGCTGAAAGGTTATTTTGTAACTGCTATAGGCTAACTGTTATTGCTGCAAGTGGTCTTCATATTGAGAAATCAATAGCTCTATTGAGCAATTTTTCTGACATTTACGCAGCTGTCTGCAATGTAGATGTTCATTAAATCTTGGTTTGTTACTGTACATTGATAGGTTTTTACTGAGGATTGGTTATTCACACATACACCATCTGCACAGTCTCTAATTGGCATTTCCTAGTCAGTAATGATGTTCAATCCACAACATACAGCATTGTATTTTCTTTGCTGAAGACTATTGACCACTTCAGAGTAATATGTCACCTGGCATAGAGTCAGCCCTCCACTCCTGTCTTGCCATTTTAAGGCAACGTCACGCTCCAAAGTATTTGAAGCACTATATCCTTAGGGCACGGCCATTATCGACGTTCCTCTTCCCCCCCAGCCCACTGTGAGGGCCAGAAGAGCAGAAGCCCGAGCAGCGATCAAGAACACAGTATACAATCCGGACCCAGCAAGCATGCTGAGTAGTAACTCAATACCGACACAGGTGGACTCCATTTATGAGCGGCGGAAAGTAGAGGCGGCAGCTGAAATAGCCAAACTAAACGGCAGACTAGCTCAGATCGAGCAGTGGCGTCCAGAACAAACGTGTGGTCTCTCTTAATGAACAAAGGAGCAGAGGTGTCTCCCCATAGGCAGCGGGTATTATGTCCACCTACAACATGTACTATCCTACAGGTCCATGCGCTCCATATCCCAAATGTGACACAGACCATAATAGTTCTCAGGCAGCCACTATGCTCCCTATGGGGGATAGGATAGTCCTCGACTCCCAGAAGAATGGTTGTGGGTTCGAAACCCCAAGTGCAAAATGAAATTCTCCGCCTTTTAAAGGCAGTGAGCGCATTTCTTTAAAAAGGGGAAGCATGCAACGGCAAGATTAATCTCAGCAAGACGAATACACATGCTGAAGGATTTTATTGCATTACTGCATAACCATCAAGCTACTATCCAGTATGTTGCTTCCAACCTGAGGAATACAGAACATAGGGTCTAGAAGACAGGCAACACAGATGTCTCCTCCTGCTGACACTGACACTAATTTGCAAGAACACTACACATCGCCAAGCTCCAGCCTGAGACAGCAGACCCACACAACAGTCGCTCAGCCAGAAGAATAAGACCCGGCCGCCCACCTTCGGTCTCGGATGACATCATCTATGCATTCAACACACGAGGATGCCGTACCAAGCCAGTCAGCGCAGTAGAGACAGTGCTCTGCTATGTATAGGTATTAGAAGCACGTTTTGGTAAAACAATGGAAATCTAAAGTGTATGAAAAGACAGATGCCAAATGCATGACAATGGGTTGATTCATAGCAAATGTCTGCAGGATTACTTTATATTGAGTTATTACAGTGTCAAAAAGTAAAGTTAAAGGCAGGGTCAGTCATTCTAGAGAACGCTTGCTAACGTTGAGCTCAAATCAAAACAATATCCTTCCGCGGCGCCACCCCGCACATCAAAACACATGTGGGAAGCAAAGCGTAGTACTCCAGCTTTGTTTATGTGAGCGGTGTTCACCACTTTGTTTATGTTCCTATTTACGGAGCCAGGGCTGTGCAGAAGTATCCGATTATTTTTTCAACACGCACACAAAGCGGTAAGATAGCGAAGGAGATGATGTGAGGAGATAGTTTGCGAATTTGACAAAAAGTGTATTAGCTTATTAGCTTCCAATAGCCGACTATACCTTTAAGTTTAGCTTTACCAAGTCATTTTGGATCAAGGCATCCTCGAAATCTAGAGCAAGGAAGGGAACAAGACGGAATTACGTACACATTGTGCTGTATACTGTATCCATTCAATGCCTACATTATGCCTACATAGTTCTGCACACACGTTGTGCAGAACTACATTTGCCAGACTGAAATTTGTTTCCACATAAGATGCATAAGGCGCAGGCGACACCGTGACAGCCAAGCAGATCCGTGAGCGGGATCAATGAGAAAACAATGAGAGAGAAGTTGGCGGCGCATGCGAATGTAGCCTTTGAATCTGTGGGAAAACACCCCTTAAGGACGGATGTCAAGCCAAAATGTCACATTGATTTCCCTCACCTAGTGAATAAAAACCTTCTTAACCCAACTACGACCCTATATCCCCCAGTCACCCTGAGAAGCAAGAGAATAGTTCAAGGTAGATCTTAGGATGTATTTACACACTGTGATGTGAGCTGATTCATGTCTTCCCACATACTGCAGTTATTATTGAGCGGTTCACACAGAAATACTCAATATTTAAAGAGATATCAAGTTCACCGAGGAAGGGCGTCAAATAACTTTGTTCCAGTGCCAGAGACAAATCTAAAGTCTCAAGGCTAAATATAAAAAGAGAAAGAGAAGTGGAATTCTTGACTATTTTCGGTACAAACAAAGGCCTGATGGGCATCTTAACAGATACCGTAGTGGTGGGTGTTCTCAATCAGTGACCATCACACACACTTTACTGTTTGCTAGCTTGCTAGTTTTCACATGCTAGCTAACTGGTAAGGAAGGCGCCAAAGAGGATCTGTATGTACCACCATCATTTTGGAGGAAATAATAAGGCAAAGAATGAGTGACGACGTATTTTGAAATTGAGCCCTGCTTCTTAAATGTAGGTAAGTTTCACAACAGTAACATGTTAAGCTGAATGTATACCGCACTCAAATACATCACAAAGGCTGTGTATGGACATTTTATACTGTGCAAGACAGAAATATATATACTGTTTTTCATTCAGGCATCAAGAAGCATTGTAAATGCAGCTAAGCAAATGCTGATTACACAGTACCATGGATGGACTACTAGGTGTGAATACACGCAGTATACAATTCCATACATTACATAATTGACCCCATACTCTTAGCCCGAGCATATAGCAGCACTAATAAACCTACAGAAGAGTAGATGTAGGGTGATCTATCTGTGGGAAAAAGTGGTATACAAGGATCACATCATCATCTGATATGTGTGGAATACTCTCACACATACAGTAAGGCTGGAAAAAGCAATTTGGTTCAGGTTATGAACCGGAATGTCCGTCCATCTTCGCTTCACTCTGCGTGTCTCTTTCTCTTTATGCTTTGGAATACATTGTGTCACCTCAGTGAATAGTAAGGTGGCAGCACCGGCCTGCATCTTTAGTAGAACAAGAGGGGAGCACACAAACCCTCTAACACTCAGGCAGAGCCATGGAAAGAACAGAGTTAGGCTAACGGAAGTTCGAAATGTTCGGTCACATGGTTCATGGAGAGGCTAAACTGATAAACTTATGGCAAAATAGTTATAGGAAGTGCTTGGTGGACAATTTGAGATATATATATATATGCGCGCAGATATATAACTTTTTTGGTAATTAGTAGTCAATAAATGCACGGATTTACATTTACAATATAATCTATAGTGTACTTTTAGTATTTAGGCTAACTTCTGTGGAAAAAACAGTCCATTGGAGTGATCTGAGATGATGCAACTCTATGTACATGGCTCTGCACTCAGGTACTGGAACTGGAACTAGGTTAGAGCAGTGGGGAAGACAGCACTGAGAAACAGCTTAAATTGAATATGAATGTAAAACTGTTAATGACTACATCAAACTGGAAGTACATATACTGTAAGCCCCTCAAAAGTAGGTGAATTTATACACGATTGTTCGATGATACAGAATTCATATGATATACTGTGATATACTATCAGAAAGGTCATTTGGTGGAATTAATACAAAATAATTGCTCATTTAAATAAATATATAGGCTGTTGATCAGTGGAAATTAAAATGCAGTATTGTTTTCATTTTATCTGCTGCATTCCAACACAGCCATGACCCATGCTTGAAAATATATGGAAAACACCCCAAATAGAGCAACCTGTAAATGCCAGCAGGGACAAACACCATGCGCTTTTAAAGGTGGCAGATTGAGGACAGGGACACATTGCAAAAAAAAACTATTAATAAGAGAGTTAAGAAAGAAACTTAAGGTAAAAGAGGGAAAAGTACGAGAGAGCCTTAAAGGAAACAGATGCCTACTGTACAATGGAAAAACTATTAAAGTAAAAATAGAGGGGGGGTGGGGGGGGCACAATGTCATCGAACTGTGGAGGGATAAAGGGGAAAATGGAAGAGGACGTAAAAGAAGCAATGGTATTAGAGCGGCTTCGGGCTACAGCTGTGTTCAGGGAGATGAAAGAGGACCCCAGAGTTCCAGGGAATGGTCCAATTTCACTAATAGGCTACTGTTGCACTGTACTTGCAAATAACTGCTCTTTCGTACGGTAGCCTCCCCCGTAACTGTAATATCTGGAGAATTGTCAGGCACAGACACACAATTGTCAAGACCCATTATTCACAACAATAAACAATCACTTGGCTGTTGTGTTTCAGCTCAGTGCTGTAACATGATATAACACACTTTAAACAACACTCATGGAACAACTATGAACTTTCACAAACACTGGCACACAATAGCTAATAGTTACGACATGCTTCCTCAAACTAGTTCTCTAAATTGTTAGCTACCGTATAACAAGCTCACTTACTTGAATGAAAGGGAACAGCAGGCCTACTGCAAAGTTGGACAGCCAGTTGACAATACCAGCTATCATAAAGGCGGCAGGACGATAAGACTGCTCAAACAGCTCTCCGGTCAGGATGAATGGAATCCCACCTGAAAGAACACAGAACACACACAGCATCAGTATCGATGCCATACCGACAATAGTGACCACACGCGCATGGACACACACACCCACACACGAGACACACCAGGTTTGGTCAGTCTACTATACTATGTAAGAGAAAACAACATATTCCCACAGTATTACCAGTAAATGTTATGACCTCTACGTTTGTTTATGTTCCACATATAGTCGGTTGGTGCCCTTAGACATTGGGTTAAGATACTGACCATAAAATGCAAAATTCCACTCCAATTGCTAAAAATACCCACACATACAGTATGCCTCTGATCAGTATCTTAATAATGAATTAGTTATCATGATATTGTCATCTTGGAAATCTCCATATTATGATTTTTTAAAACAATGTCCACCCACAGTCTCACCCTAGGGGGCAATAATGATTTCAATGAACTACAGAAATGGCACAGCATCTAGTGTCACGTGTGTGGCAAGGATTTTGGTCTGGTTCGTCAAGAGGCCAAAACACATAACACATCATTGTTTCTGTTAAAACAAGGGTAAAACACTGTGCTAACTGGGCTTTGTAGTTTATCTGAGAGAAGCAGTGTCTACAAACAAGTAAATGAGATTTCAAAATACGTGATCCCGGTAAGGTCACAAATGCAGTCTCTCAAAATTACATATCTCACAGTTCAAACATTCCTTACGTTTTGTGCAAGTGAGCCACAACATTCTATTTAATAAACGTATTCATTATTTTTATTAGTTAATTTACTGAGTCTATCACAATATCCAAAGTTCAACCAGCTCATCCAAACCTGGAAAGGTAGATGGGTACTTCTACAGTATTGATGCCTGAAATATTTTGTGTATTATATTTAATTGTGGAATTGGAATGTGGAATCGACATTTTAACAGAACACAGTGTGGAATAGAGACAAAATAGAGAATAATATAAAACACGAAACTTGTAACAATGAATTTAAATGTCTGATTTGAACTTCCTAGGGTTGTGGGCAAAACCACTGTGAAAGTACGAGAGTGCTTAAGGATTTTGGATCACCACACAAGATGGTAAAAAATTGTAGGAACTGCATTTCTGGAAGGACAGTATGAGTTCTCAGCTCCCTATATTTTCTGTTAAGGCCATTTCACATGACTTGCGTACTCAAGTATTAATGGAAGCGGACAGACGGGCAGAGAGTGTCACACAAGAGCAGGGTGAGCACCAGAATGGATTGTGGGTGGCAAACAAATAATTTGGCCAAGACATGAATAGTGTTGTGTGGTGCAGTCTGCACCACTTTGCTTGTGTTCCCACTTACAGAGCCAGAAAAGGAGATTGAGACTACAATCTCTTTTTCAAGAGTGCCCTGGCCAAGATAAGCAGCAGCAAGTCTGTCTTGGCCAGGACTCTCTTGAAAAAGAGATTGTAGTCTCAATGAGCGTATACATTTGAAACTTCTCAAGTATTTGTGCATTCTGTATTGCCCCTTGTAATATCAACACATTTCCAATAGGAGAATATTACCATTGCATAATGATAAGCTTTTACAATAAATACAACAAATGCAAATTATATGTATATCTCATTTAAGGGCATCCACTACATTTTCCTAATCTTCTTTATGCAGATTGGTGCCAATCTGTTCTGCAGTGGCCTACAGAAATGTATATGATTCACATGGTCTGGCACTGCAGTGGAATGAGAGCTTTACAACAACTGATATGTAAACATCATAAATCTTTGCTCTTCAGATATACCTGTAGATAATAATGGAAAAACATAATAGAAACATATTAAATCTAAAGGAGAATTGAGGCATATTTTCTTTCAAAAATTACACAATTACAATTGCGAGTTTGAGTTGCAGGTTTTTTTCTCTTTTCTTTTTTTTATTATGCAGATTTTTTTCTAATTTCCTAAGGCACTTAAAATACTGGTTATAATACTTTAAAGAAACAGTAAAAGAGACTTCAAACTGTGTACAAAGAGAATCTCTAAACCGAGTCGCTAATGATGCCTTTGAGCTGCCTGTATTGCAGCAGTAGCAGCAGAATCCCCAGATAATTCTACTCTATACATTTGAGTGTAGCTGTGCTTCATGGTACTGTCCAACATGATATATTTTAAATAGCAGTCTAGTGTGGATAATGAAAAGACTTTAATTCTTTTGAAGTCAATTAAAAATGTATCACAGCATAATCTGTTTAAGCGGCACAATTATTCTCTAAACAGTGTTGAAATTGACAACTAAATTAGAAATGGTGATACAGTTTCACTCGAATAATGCCAAATGCTCGCTGGTGGGATGGATTCCCCAGCTGAAGTAGCTCATGGGAAATAGAGGCTTTATGTTTACATTGTTGTCATTTACTTGAGCAAACACATTTATCCAAAAAAACTAAGTAGGCCTATATTTGTCAAGAGCACCCTGAAACGTACAAACACATATCTATTATTAAAGGCAGAGTCACTTTTATAATGTAGTATACAATTGGTGTAGAAAGAACGGGTGTGTGGCCAGAGATTCCATGAGACCCGGAGATTAAACCATACTGTACATTAAACCATACAGTTGTTTATTTATAAGGTCATTCTTCGACTCCTTCAAATTCCAAATTTGGTCTTCGTTCCCAGGAATTCTATCTTTTGTGTGTACCTAATGTACGTACTGAGATGGGAAAACAAGCTTTTTGGTATGCTCATGGAATCTTCTGCAAAATAATTTCAAACGCTTTAAAGGTACTTTTAACTGACTTGGAGGCAGGTACTTCTGGCTAGGGTGGAGAAAGCTGACCATTCACCCAACATGTCCGTGGGTAAACGAAATGTCCTTTTTATTTCCATTTCCAATATCCACATGGTGCTGCCTTCTCAATTTGCTGTGCACTCATGTTTTGTGAGTGATAAGTATTCCCCTGACTTCCTTCACTATCCAGACATTTCACCTTCCACTAAAATCCAGAATATAGCCATAGGATTTAGCTCTGCCATAAAGGATAGGGGAATGTCAATGTACAGCACCAAACACGGAATCTCTGGCCACACACCCGTCCTTTCTACACCAATCGTATACGAAATTATAAACGTGAGAGGCATGACTCTATAAATAAAAGGTTTATCTTTGATATTTATCAGTTGATATTCTTTTCTCAGGAATAGTCACTTCTCAGCACAGCAACATACAGCATTGACAAGTTCCAGAATAAACGTCTTTGTTTCTGGGCAGTTTGAGCCTCTGAACAAACCCAAAACTGCTGATGCTCCAAATATTCAACTGTATTGCTTCATTAATGAGCTGTCAGAAAAGCTTTCGAATTATCAATTGGTCTTTTTTAAATAATAGACATGGATTGGAACACACAATGTGTCATTGGAACTGAGTGATGGTTGCTAAAAATGGGCCATAAACAACATCATGTCTCCACTGTATTTCTGATCAATGTGATTTTTGAATTTTTAATGGAGAACATTTGCTTTTCTTTGCACATATTGGCTGAACCTTTTTGTCAGTTTGCTGGCCCAAGCATTTAACCAGTGGCACTTAAAATTGAAATGTGAACATTTTAAAATTATTTGTAATTTTCGCAGCCCACTATAATGTTTTTGTGAATTAATCTTTGACACACAGTGATCAACAGAAATATGTGTAACAATGTCATCCAGATCAATGAGGTCAACCCCAACCCATCTATTATTCCTTAGTAAACAGTACTCTAAGCAGCTTAATACATTGTTTATATGAGTCACTAATGGTAGGAGCATTTAGGGAGATGTAGTACTCCTCTTAGTGGTAAGATAAAACACTGTGAACATGGCCCTGGGTTATTTGGGGTTATTAAGACACACATATTCCAGGGCCATTGTTTATTGGCACTCTATCCTGACCCTGTGGTAGGCAGAGCTTCAGAGGTAAGAACGTGAATTATCCTGGAAGAGGCTGGAAGTATAGTCTCTATTACACAACTCTGTTGATGTCAAAGACACATGACCTCGGGAGCCACACTGGATAGACATTCTCTTGTCTGCACATGCAGTTTGTCTCTGTCTATACTGTAGCTTGTCTATTTTACTATATCTAATATCTCCCTTCCCTCTATATCTTTGTGTTTCACAAATACCTTTGTTTTGGAGTTTCTCCAAACTCCAAAAATTCTTATTTCTTTTTTCAGCCCCACAAATGTCACATTGCCTTCCGTTTCCTCATTTGGGCTCCTGGAAATTCACATCCAATAAGTCATTGTAACTCCTACTATTTATCCAATAGAAAACATGATTTAAAAGGTAACCTTTGGTCACTGCATGTGCCATCACTTTATTTAATAAGTAAACAATGTATATTCTTCATTTAAAATATATTCTTGCCTGGGCATTTACAAATATGTTTTGAAAATAATAATAATAATCTTTCTATTTTTTTTTTCATTGTGCAGAATATACAATATTTAATGCCTGGGAAAAAATAGATTATCGTAAAATATTCCCTCCACCCAATTATTTATGCATGTGGGAAAATACTTGTTAGCGATCATTACATTAAATAATAAATACTTTCTATATCTAAAGTTTAAGAAGTAATGACCTACTTCCACATTCAAATATAATCAACTTAACCAAGACCGGTAGGTTTGGTTGTTGCCCCAGCATGTTCCATGCACTGGACTGTCCTTGAGCACTAATTAAGCTATGTACCAACATATGCTCTGAACCTCTGCGGAGATGAGCATGTGTGAAATCAACGGGGGCAGAGCCGTGGAAAGAGAGTTGCGCCAACGGAGGTTCAACATTTTCAACTGTCACATGGTTCATGGAGAGTTCCAAAACAGTTCCAGGAAGTACTTGGTGGGTAATTTGAATCAATATATACAAATATATAACTACATTCTTTGGTAATTAGTAGTCAATATATGCACCGATTTACATCTAGAATATAAGGTATAGGGTACATTTAGTATTTGTGGCACTACCGGAGTGTTCGTGGCTCCACGACCCGCCATTGCTGTGATTGGATGGAGGTGATGCGACTCTCTCTTTGCATGGCTCTGATTGGGAGGCAGACTGACTGCAGCTGTTACCCCACAGAGTTCCTTGGACCTGAGCCTGTTACTGGAGAAACCGAACGAGCGAGAGCAGATACGCAATTCAGGGAATTCCTTTTTAATGAGCAACTTTATTGACAATTAAAGCTGTTGGGAAAGAGATGAGGATGGGAAAAATAGTAAATGAGCTGAGGACTGCAACAACTAATCATAGAAATCAATTACAAAAAACGACGTGTGATAATCGAATAGTTGCCTGGAGCAAAAGGAGAAAGGCAGAATATTTAGCCGGACCACTTTATTTTCTTTATATTTGAACGTATTACAGGACTTTCATTTGAATTAATGTCTTGCAAGAAGATTGTCTGTTGCAACATTGAATGTATTGCATGTCAATTATGCTATTTCTCAAATCAAGAAGACTATGCTCTACTTTAAATTATGTATCTACTGTATATTTGTTTAACAGTAAACTGTTAACACTCCTGTGATAAATGTAAGGATCTGTGATCGCCTTCTCGTTTTTTTTAGCAGGCCTTCCACAGTGCTGATTGCAATTAAGATCACAGAAGCATTAAGGCCTTTCTGTTATCTAATCAAAGGTTGGACATTTTCAGTTTACAACACTTGCTAAAGGGGGACAAATAGAGTCCCTATAAAAAATTACATTGAGTGTGAAGCATCAGAACAAAGTTCAAGCAGGTTTGATATTATTAGATCATCCTTCACCAATGCACCACTCAAGATATAATACTCTGGCATGCTAGTGAAATGTTTAGAAGATGTGATCTAATTTTCACATCCACCTTCAGGAGTGAAATCAATAAACTGTCTGCAGACACCTAAAATTCCTTAATTACACAATTACTATAATACCATAATGCATTATCCATGCAAACATAAACTGGCACCTGTCATAAGTACCGTCTCCTTGATAGAGCAGATTCTCCCCGCGTCATAGTGCCTGTTCCACCGCTTACAATTTAAAGCTAGTGATATTATCTAATGAGGAACATAGCCTCTATGAATAAATCTAATTACATAACCACAGCACTGACACAGCACTCAACCCCCTATACGGATACACAGACTTTTATGCCAGTATGTGCCATCGGTATTTAAATGTAAATCATTGCTTTGTCATGCACCAGGCAATGGATTTCTAGATAACCTTATTGCATTTTTAGTGGTCTGGAGAGATGTACCGCAAACCGCAATGTTTACATTTAAATTTTTGAACGTATTACAGGACTTTCATTTGAATTGAATTTGAATTAATGTCTTGCAAGAAGATTGACTGTTGCAACATTGACGGTGGGGGGGGGGGGGGGGGGGGGGGGGGGGGGGGGGGGGGGGGGGGGGGGGGGGGGGGGGGGGGGGGGGGGGGGG
>JAODOY010065107.1:0-16858 GCA_025399855.1 Forbesichthys papilliferus
ATTCTTTGTAAACCCTAGAAATGGTTGTGCGTGAAAATCCCAGTAACTGAGCAGATTGTGAAATACTCAGACCGGCCAATCTGGCACCAACAACCATGCCACGCTCAAAATTGCTTAAATCACCTTTCTGTCCCATTCTGACATTCAGTTTGGAGTTCAGGAGATTGTCTTGACCGGGACCACACCTAAATGCATTGAAGCAACTGCCATGTAATTGATTAGATACTTGCATTAATGAGGAATTGAACATGTGTTCCTAATAATCCTTTAGGTGAGTGTATATGAGAGCTTAACAGGATGTATCTGTAGCAGGTTGGGTGTGTGTCTGTGTGTGTCTGTGTGCGGAGTGCAGTTCTGTATTCCAGAACCGCGACACAAAAGTCCATGGTTTTGTGTCTTGGTTTCGGAATACAGTTTCGGTTTACACAAACTTCACAATCTTTTAAAAACAAAGTATAATAATAAAACAATTGTACCATAACAAAGTACCTAATTAAAAAGGATATTGGAACTACGTGGCAGTTAACTACCACCAAGACAGACCAATAATGTAAATGTAGGTAATTGGTTGACCCAATTGTAACTTCTTGTAATACTTTTACTGATCTTAAATACCTTTGGACTTTGAAAGAATACTTATGTATGAAGTGGAACACCCAGACAACTAGATCCTGCTCCCAATATAGAAGGAATGAATCCTATACTCTTACACAATGGTGACATGACTGGCTCCCCCAGACACCATATTCCATAATTCCAAAACCTAATGTTAGCATTTCTCAATTCTAAATTCTGTTTTGTGTAAAACTCACCTTTTAAATTCTTGGGGTTGTTCTGCTTGGTGCGCGGCATTGTTGTGGCATCTCAGTTCAATGGTGGATCTTGGGGAAAAAGCGAAATCTTGTGTTGGATCATGAGAAGCAGGATCTTCTGAATCAGAACTCAGAAAGACACTCCAGGTACATCTATGATGCAAACATGGGAACAACAGCAGCACTCTTTTAGAATCAGCTAAGAGTTATGGCCAGAAAAGAAATGAGCATTAAGCAGTCTAATATATTGTATTGTAGTCTGGCTTTCACTTTCAAGGAGTTCAGGAATCAAACCCTATATACGCTGTGCCCAAATGCTCATATCCAGGCAAACAAAACCCTGTGTGCACAGAGTAATTGTAGCAGGTAAGATTTTTGCCCAACAGTATCCTTTCCTACAGTATAAAGAGCGATATAGCAGTTACACATTCTGTATTGAGCGACAGTGCTCAAGATACCACACACCACCGTACTCTTCAGACAATGTGAATATGTTTATATAACCTCTGCAGCGGCATGTAATCGGATCTCAACAAAGCCAAGAGGAAGACTGGTTGGTCCAAACAATTAAATACGCTGTGTGTTGGGTCAATCTAATCGTTATCATGCAGATCAATGCATAATGGATAAATGCAAAGAACTGGGAACTGTTCTGTGTTTTCTGTTCTGTGTTCTTTTAGTACTGGACAATGAAAGTTAATTACTGACCTCATGCAAATTCTGTTTTGGCAAAATAAACATTCAGTAAAACAGGGCATGCATGTTCAAGTTAAATGTTAACAAAACCTCAACCTTTAAAAGCTGACAACACTGCAGATGTGGGTTGGCTGAAATGCATAATGATCGCCAGAATAAAAGACTCACCCTTCTCTGCTTAGGCTGATAATGGAACCAAATTAGGAAATATTTCTCATGCAAAATAATATTTTGTATGATGACCTCTTCCACCAGTTTATTCTCGCTAGATGCACATAAAGCTCAACCAACCAATGGTTTGAACATACTGGCTCATATAGGTTCATTCTTTGTTTAAAATGACCAGTAGACTATTACATATCAGTTGGGCTGCTGCAACTGAATGGTGATTATTATTTTATCATATAGAGCTACATGTGGCGCTACAGCAATGACATCACCTCACCGTGGAATTCGGTAGAATGTAGCCTACGCAGCGCATGCACCGGGACACACACAGAACACGCATTAAGACATCGAAAGTCAAACGGTTTAACATGCAGAAGTTCTCACCTGGCTCACACACTAATTAATAAAATCAATAGTTCCGACGATGGGGGTGAAGTGGAAAGGCAAGGCATACACGTTTTGTGCTTGTATGTGTGTTTGTACGTGCGTGTGCGCGCGTCTGGCTCTATCTGCCTGCAGTCAGATAGCTCATTAAGGAAACACCCTTTTACTGGCGTAAAGAGCACTTAACGATATAGCCTACACCAATTGCCAGATTGGAATGCATTTGCAGGTCGGTGACTGAGTCATATCTTCCATTCACACATGAGAATACCAGATCGTATCTCTCCGCGTTTTACGAGATGCTCTGTAAAACCCAGAGCATCACGCACTGCGTTAACACTCTGTCATTCATAAACTGTCTTGGTTCTTGGGATAAATCAATACCATCATAGTAAATTATTATGAAATGGGCTGCAACCATAGACTGCAATTTATAGGACAAATGATAACGCAGACAAAGCAGAGCATGGTAGGCTAACACTATATTCGGTTACCAGAGATAATTGCTAGGGCTAGTTAGCCAAGGCGATGCGTGGGAAAAGCGTGTTTTATGCTTGTTGCAACACACTTACGCCATGTAACAGAGGGAGGAGTCAGGGAAAACCCCTCGTCGTTTCTGCAACAGAGCACGAATTGGACACTTCCCCTATTCAAATAGGCGAAACTAACGTTTAATTTTAACCATTAGACGTGCACAACTACCATTACACCAACAACATCAAAATATGAGGTAGACTGAAACATCTTTCACTTACCTACAGTAGGCTATAAGTAGCCTATAATGAGCAATAAAGCAGTAAGCGTCTAAGCTCAAGTTGACACACCACCGTACGCTGTAGAAATCTCCACCAAAACAACGACGTTATTAGAGCCGACAAGTGTATCAAACAGCAAGCGTATCAACGAATAACAATCGGAAAAAAAGTGTTATATCCGTGCATCTATTACAGCGACCATAACGTGGTTTTAATCAATAAACAACCGATGCCATTGCTGAAGATTACACTCACGTCCGAAATGCGTTGTAGCCATCGAGCGCCCTTCCGACGCACTGGCCCCGTCAATAAAATAAACAATAGGCTACTGTAAAGCTTCGTTTGTATATACTCACAAGTGACGTCGCAATTAGGGTATTATCTGGGATTGTTGTTGTCACACACAAATTTGCGGATAAGGGTAAAGGTCTGTATTTTCTCTTTTCACTATCTCTCTCACTTTCTATTGCAGGAAACATACAGGCCCACTGACGTCAACGGGGGTCCCGTCTCCGCCTCCCAGTCAGGATGTCGACTGCAGGAGGTGTTCGACAATCGTACAACAGATAATTAATTTTGGAATAAACGATTATTTAGCGCCATACAACTCACAATGTCGCCGTACGTATTGCGGGTTTCACCCATCGACGCGAATCAAGTTGGTTGCAATCAGAGTTAGTCATCCAGCGATGGTGTCTATTGGTGTCGATAGTCGCGAACCCCCTTCAAGATATCCCCTTTTGCACATAGTTTAGGACTGACGGTTTTCCCGGAGGTTCCTTGTTGTCAGGTCACGTTGTGCCCCTCCACCACTAGCGACTGGGCTTTCCCATTCAGACAGTCATCTCGTTTTATGGATATAACCGATGCTCTCTTTTCAGACTAGAATTTTGGCAGGCCTATCTAGTGTAAACTTTTCCCCATAAATCGCGCATGCCTTTGAACTTCAACACATGCGTGTTCTGTCTTTTATAAAGAAGAACAAAACTTTGTTTTAGGCTACTGTTGTCCATGATTACGTGTTATGATGTATATCCCCCGTCCCCGCGCCCCTTTGTGAATGTAGTCCTACTGTAAATACCCCACAAAAAGATGACAGTTGACATTGCCAAGTAGCCTAACAGTGTTATTTTTAACCCGTCTGTATTCTTAGAGTTCTGACTTAAGGCCTATGACACATCGCCTAATAAAAATTGTCACATTTATATTAGGAATTTTTGCCGGACCGCAGACCAGCCATGCCTGACTGGCCGACGTTGTTAAAATGTGCATGTGCATCAGAAACAAATCATACTTTATAAATCATACAAATCATACTTTATCCTGAGTTTCCAGTGTCCCATGATATTTTGCGATCGAAAAGCTTCGAAAAGCTTCAAACTAATAATGATGAACCTGAAC
The DNA here is from genome assembly GCA_025399855.1 of Forbesichthys papilliferus. Lineage (NCBI taxonomy): Eukaryota > Metazoa > Chordata > Actinopteri > Percopsiformes > Amblyopsidae > Forbesichthys > Forbesichthys papilliferus. Next base: position 4,217 of record JAODOY010065107.1, read on the forward strand.
CTTTAAAAAAGGGGAATGTTAACCTGCCTTTATCGTCCGCAATTGGTGGTTAGGATGGGGAAGATGACGGTAAAATGACAAACTGTATCACGTAGGCTACCAGCGTCGTGCCCAAAAGTGATTGTCAGATCAGTTGCTTTTATCTGGAAATAATTATTCAATTAGTTTAAAGTATTTAACCTGCTCTATGCCCTCGATTATAATGAATCAATTAGCACCACCAATCCAATCCTACGTCACATAAACAACCCTGTGCTGAATGTCTATAAGATAGAAATTGCTTTCCAAAATTGAGAAGTAGATTTTCATTGGCTGTTAGCATTGTCACTCACAAAAGTATCTGTAATTCTGGTGCGACAGTAGGGCAGTAGCCTGCTTATTTACAAATTTCAGTTGTTGCACATTTTAAGCACTAATAGTAACCTACTTATCTAACAGAACAATACTTGAAAACAGACAGAGTCCTGTTAGTTAGTTTCTGAACAAATGCCTCTGTATAAGTTGACTCATTGAGTTACGTAGTTGGTTGATGTGCATGTCAATCAAAATACATCTCCTGTCAAGTAGGCGGATCTTGATGATATTTCGCTATGTCAACATGTTTGACATAGCGAAATGTCAAAATGCTATGTGCGAAATGTCACATAGCATAGACTTATTGAGTGTCTGGATCTCACAGATGTCCTATTTCCCCAATATGCCAAACGTCTGTCGCCTATACTAGATTTTTGTTTCAACAGCTTATGAAAGGAAAAACATTAACAAGTTTAAATTACTTCTCAAGAGAGATATTTGGCAGCTGAAGGCTGATGCCAGTATTTCAATAGTTCTTTTCTATTTGTTAACTTAAGTACAGTCCAGTGTAGCTAGGCTATAGGCTGGACTGGAGATGGCAGTATTTCACTCTCCTTGTTAGTATAGATGGACAGTATATTACTGGCTGCCACTTATGTGTAAATCTGCTATTGATTACTCTAATAGTTTGATAACCAACACTTGGGAGAGCAGTGCGATGGTTAAATCTTTAGTGTCTAGATATTGCTGCCCAACTGCAACGAATGCTCGCTAACTTCAACTGAGGTTATTATTCGATATAGCCTACTGATTGTTTGCTTTATGTCTAGTATATAATGCATACACTAATTAAGAGGTATTATGCTTATAAAATGTAGCCTACACTACATATATTAGGCTTTTTGAAGTGTTTGTTGTTATGATACGGGGCGGAGGAAGGACGAAGACCCAGGCGTGGAACACAGAGGCAGTAGATGACAGATAAAAGTAAAGGAGGTTTATTACAACAGTCAGGTGAGGATACAACCGCTGGTGAGGGCTGTAGCGTTGAGGTCGCTGGTGGCGAAGAGCAGCGTTGTGATCGCTGGTGGCGAGGAGCAGAGTTGCAGACGGGCTGCGGCGAAGAGGGGACAGACGTGGCTGTCTGGCGAAGGGAAGCAGACGATACTGCTGGATCGCTGGTACGTGCATTCGTAGAAACGGCAATGAACTGGCAACAGGTGCCAGGGCGGACAGTCTCTTATACCGCCGCCCCGGAAGCAGAGGCGAGGCTGCTGCACGTGAGGCGGCATTAGGAGGCTGACGTGGTGGCAGCGGTACTGTCCGGTGCTGAACCGGCGGCCTGGCGCTGTCTGCTGCCGGAGCGGCCGCGAACTGTGACATTTGTATAGTAGCCTATAGTATATGTATATTTCTATGGACACCAGTAAACCACTTACGTTACGAGTCCCAGGTTTCCTGAAGCCATAAAATAATTTTTATAAAAAGTATTTTTAACAATAGGCTTTTTTACTTGTTTAAATATATTAATAATACAATGATTATAGGCTAATCATTATTCTATGTTGCTACAACACACAATAGAATCACATGCAGGTACTTTCTTAAAAGATGAAATAAAGGTTTCTGTGGAAAATATTACTTATTTAACACAGAATCTTTATTATGATTAAGACCCTGCGCAGTTTTTATACATTTAAGGTTTGAGCCGTATCTTGGAACAGTTTATGCAGTTTGGTACAGGGGAACCCACTGTTTCTCAAAGAAAGTTTGCAGTGAGGCAACCACCCACTACATCAGTTTCCTGCAGACAGCAGTGGGCTGCCTTAGTTAAGCTTTATGACTCACCAGTTTTTTTTATGCTGCAACATCTTAAAATGGCACCTTTGAATAATGAGACGTTTAATCCACCCCCCCGCAGAGATTTTGAACGGGGTTGTCTTTAGACACATATGGAATCAGAGCAGCATCATCTTGAGTTTTTATTTTTTATTTTTTAAGGAGTCACCATTTCATTTAGAAATGGTGATTCTGACTTTAAGCTAGTGACCATAACGATGACACCCATTAGTAGGCCAGTAGTTGTGCAAGTACAACATTTTTCTAAAACACAAATACAATACACAAATACTATCTGTTTAGACCTGCACCCTGTTTTCTTTATTTTGGATGATGAATGAAAAACCTTTTACACGCACACACACCCACACACACACACACTATCCATCCATCGTCAATCGCTTATCCGAGGTCGGTTTGCCGGGACAGAAGCTCATGCAGAGGACCCCGCACCTCCCTTTCCTGAGCCAAATTAAGCGATTCTGACTGAGGAGTTAGTCCTTGGTCAGTTAGACCCAGTCAGCCCTGGGTCTTTACATTTAAATTTACGGCATTTGGAAGACGCTTTTATCCAAAGCGACTTACATGTAGTACATTTGTCAGTAGTTGGATAGGTCACATACCAGCAATTATAAGCAAACAATATTCTAAATAGAACAAATGCAGCATAATGTAATTTTACCTATTACCACAAAGTCAACCATATAAAGTGCAATAGTTAATGGCCTAGCTACTAAAGTGCAATAGGTAATGGCCTAGCTAATAAAGTGCATACATTATTCTTTTTTGTTTTTATAAATAGTGAGATAAGAGCATGAGAAGTAAGTGCAGGACTTGATAGCATGAGAGATGACACTCTTAGATAGGAGCATGTGCTAAGAGGTGGCGAGGTTGCTTGTCAAGGTACCAAGGTGGATTGTGAAGAGATGTGTCTTGAGTCTCTTTCGGAAGATGGGTAGTGTTTCCGCAGTTCTGACTGTTGCCGAAAGCTTGTTCCACCACTGTGGTACCAAGACGGAGAAAAGGCAAGACTTTGATGAGCGAGTCTTGAGGCCTTATAATAAAAGCATTGCCAGCCAGCCAGCCGAGGTGGTAAAACGAAGTTCTCTTTTTGGGGCCTGGAACCGGACCATTGCTTGGAGATAGCTAGGGGATGTTCTATGTGCCGTCTTGTATGCCAGCACCAGTGGCTTAGGTAGTTCTCGGAAGAAGGGGGTTACATGGGAGAATTTGGGCTGGTTGATTACCAGGTGCGCTGCGACATTTTGAACCAGCTGCAAGGGTCTGGTAGAGCATGCAGGTAGTCCGGTTAGCAGCGAGTTGCAGTAGTCCAAGCGGGAGATCACTAGGGCTTGGACCAGGAGTTGTGTCGCTTCCCTTGTGAGGAACGGCCTAATTCTTCTGATGTTGTAGAGTGAGAATCTGCAGGCGCGAGCTGTGGCGGTGATGTTAGATATACTGTAGATACAAATGCAACATGAAGCGTCAACTGAAAGAATAACAAGTGTACTGTACCAATTAGATGCATTCATTCTTGTGCTTATGCATTATTTATCTAGTCTGTTGAAAACTCTTTTTTTTTAGTAGAGATGGGGCTTTGGAATAGTGGGGACTTTGGTAAAGGTCTACCAAACCATACATTATTCACAAATCTTAATACTGTAGCTAGAATAGGCATTTCTAACTCTAAAGTACCAGTGAAATGGGTTTAAATAGATACTTCAACATATTGGATAAATATCATTATCTAAATATCTTTTAAAAGATTGTTGACAAAAATCGGCACATATCCTTAGTACAGTATCTATATCTAATGTGTGTCAATTAAGTAATCATCGCTCTAAGACAATAAATCACAAATCAAGGTAATCATAAAATAGATTCATTATAATGGCGTGCGTAATTAGTCGTGAAGGTGATTCTGAGTTGAATTGACTAAATTCACAAAAATGTTAATTTCCATCTGTGCTTTCAAGAAAAGTTTATACACTTGGAGAGCCATTCTCGTGGCTGAACTACGTTGCATAATTTGTTTTGACGACTGGAGTAGTGGCAGCGTCTTTCTGCTTCTGTGTGCCGTTTGTCATGTTCTGTTAGCCAGCTTCACGGTTATTGTTGTTTGCTTGTTAGTCTCGACTGCTGTAGACTATGTTTTCTGCTCCGCGCCGCTGCCAGTGTTAAGCATACTGCCTGTGTGTTTGTCTACCGTGATATGTGTGTTAAGCATACTTTGCAGCCGGTGTGGTTATGAGTCATGATCTGTCTGCACCCGGTAATGGATCCGCTTGGAGCCAAGTGTCTCGCTGTCCGAGGATATAAGCCAGGGAATTGCCTTTGCTGGACAACGGACCATCGCGCTCGTGTGTGTGTGCGTGCGTGCGTTTGTGTGTACGGGTGCATGTGCTTTCATTGCACCTCTCATATTTTTCTCAAACACAATGTTGGTATAACACTGCTCTCTTTCTCTCTCTCTCTCTCTCTCTCTCTCTCTCTCTCTCTCTCTCTCTCTCTCTCTCTCTCTCTCGGTTCCCTACCTGTCATATGAGTGTGTGTGTTTGTCCTTGCTATTATGTGTGTCTCATCAATTCCACTTTCAGTGTTTTCTATTCCCTATTTGCTCTGTGCACTGCGGTTTCTGACTGAATTTTCCTCTTACCTCATGCCGACCTCTTCCCTTTTCCCTTGTTGTCATCACATCTCACACACACACACACACACACACACACACACACACACACAGAGAAACACACACACACACACACACAGAAACAAAATCACACACACTCTACTTCTTCTCTCACGCCCCAGTTGGGGAACACAATGGAATGCTGTAGGGTTGTATTCCTCTGTCTCTCTCTGTGTGTGTGTGTGTGTGTGTGTGTGTGTGTGTGTGTGTGTCAATGGCTCCTGGCAGGATGATTTTGTGTGTGTGTGTGTGTGTGTGTGTATTTGATGCCACAGAAGAGCAGCTCTATAGCAGCTCTCTTTTTCAATCCCCATGCTTGGAGACCACACTGCTATTTTAAGATGCTATAAACCTAGCTTGTGTGTTTGTACATTTGTGTGTGCGTGGGTTTGTGGATGTGCACATGTGCACTTGTGATGTGTTCAAATGCATACCTCGTTGCAAAAATGTGAATCGGAAATGTTGACTTGTATTAAATCTAAATCTTACTGCTTGTTGATTTGAGACGTCAGTTTTTATGAGACGTCAGTTTTTATGAGACGTCAGTTGTTATGAGACATCAGTTATTTAGAAAGAATCATGAATCAATAAAAACATAAATTTAAGTGTATAATTGCTTAGATTAACAATGACTCATTATTTCTTGTCATTTTTTTAAGTGCGTACTTTGGTGCTGGTTAGCACATTTGGTACACTACCATGCTCCGTCACAGATTTCGTGGTGTGTCAGTAGTACACACTATATATGAATGTATTTCACATTTCCATGACATTTCCATAACTGGAAAAGCATCCAAAATGATTACACTGTTTTCAGTTGAAAAATATATTCAGGTTGTCATTCAATAGAGCACAGTTTTTTTTCCCCGTGACGGTCGCTTCCCAGCGTTGCACTTTAACCAGTCAGCCTGGGTTGGGTTGCAGAAATGCCTTCCATTTTCAGGGAAAAGGCAGGTTGAGTAGCAGAATGCCAAGGTGTCGACAGTGTCACCCAAAGCCAAATTGCTTCATCTGTTACTTGTCTAGATACAGTATTAACCACTGATAGTCATGGTCAAAACCAAGGGCTTAGCAGTCTTACAGCAACTACTATGTAACCAACTGGACATGTTACAGTATCTAATATACTGTACATGCGACTGTCTTTCAATAAAATACTATTGTGATGAATAAGAAGATGGTGATTACAAGATTATGAAAAGCATTCGCTGTTTTCGTTCTGTTTCGTTCTGTCAGTTTTATATTTTTTTGTAAAGTAAAGCATATTAATGAACACTCATAATTTGCCATTATAAATTTTTGCTCAAATAGCACGTTATGTATAGAATTTGTATAAATGTGCCACACATTTGTAGCATATTTGAAAGACAAAGACATCATAGACATAACAATAGTTTTCCATGAGTTAAATTCACTCCATTTAGAGCACATTTTAGAGTGATCTTTTATTGTGACCAGTCAAAGGCACACCAATAATCACGCTATTTAATCTTAATATGTCACACCTATCCACAACATGTGAGAGAAACGTTTTGTGTGCATACTGCATAGAAGAAATCTTTTTTTCTATTTTTGTTGAGTGTATAACAATTTTGCATTTTTTATAAAATAGCCACACTTAGACTGATATTTATTGTTTTTAAAACTCACTAATAGAAGTGTTTCTATGGATTAGAGTTAAAGAATACTTATACTTATGAGAATCCTAAAGTAGATCATCCATGCATGCAATATATAGTACATTTCCACAGGCCCTGATCTTTTATCCAAGACACTGATCTAACCACTAAACACTAATTTTCATCCCCCAAATGACATCTGCATCATCCGTTAAATAATGTTGCACTTGCTGTCACTGTGTTGCGCCACTGCCTGTTTATTTTTTCAGGATGTGCAGCTGTTGTTTTCAGCCAGTTTATTAGCTGATTTGAATAGCCAGCTGGACATATAAGCAATATTATAAATCCCTTCAACCTTTCTAAATGTACCTGTGTGCCACAATAAATCCTGATAGTTAGACAAAATGCGATGAGATTACTGCTAATCTGCTAGCGCAATGTTGCTTTATTGATCTAGCTGCTAATATTTTAGCCAGCAAAAGGCTCTGTTTCTTTGTATCCTATGTGGATAAACGTGCCAGGGAATCTTCAGGACTCTAAAAGCCCAATTAATACTACTTACAGTAACATGGCACATCAAACTGCTCTCTTGAATCTCTTGATTCTCCAAGAAAGCTGTTATGGACATTTTTATGGGCAGTGAGATATAAATCCTAAAACTAATAATATAATATACTGTGCATTGGCATGTCGAGAAAATGGAGGCAATTTTTACATCAAGCAAAACTATTTTCTGATAAGACAGGGCGCATGTGAGATAGAAGAATGGCATACTACCAAATGCGTGGCCTCACGCACCACGATGAGCACTCTGGCTGTTCCAAGCACACTTCACACGGACGCGTCGACTAATTTTACATACATATTTCTAACAACAATTTTATGTGCAGACATCGTTTCCCGTGAACAATATTTATGTAACTAAGTTATTCGCTGGAAAGAAATCATTTGCGCAGTCAACGCGCATATGTCTGCGCGGACAGAATATTTTGGAGGTGTGTGGACGGTCCACACGGACTGTATGCATGATGATATTTATGTCACGTGCACAGTCCACAGGATCTCCACGTTCCGCGGACGTGGAGATTATAACTGGGCCTTAAATGATTTTCGCTGTTGCCTCACAATAAGAACATTCTGTGTGAGGTGTACTCCTCATGTGTGGGGTTTCTCTCAGGGGCTCTGGCTTCCACCACATCATGACATGCATGTTAGCTTAGATGGCCTTCCACTGCCCTTGACCCAGGCACTTGCATTAGACCTGAGTTGGTCTCCAGATACAGACCATACAGATGGTCTATAATATGTAGTTTTGATGGGTCAAATGCAGAGCAAAAATTTTCCCATGGGGACCGAAAAGAACCTGAAAGAATGGAAATGAAGGTGTTCAATGTTTAGGAAAATGGAAAGCAAAGGCTATCTAGACCGTCAATTGAATTTGCTAACTTCTGAAGTCAGGCGAATAGTCTACATTTTTTTTATCACGTATATTGACCCGTCTGCAAAGCAAACACTCATTTGTGTGCAGCCACTGTGATTGTTGTGTGAACAAAGGGGTGCATTCTCCAGAGAAAATGTCTTCTGCAGATGCTACCTCCTGGCTCTACAATTATCTACTAGGCCAGTCTTACAGACACACAAACCAATCAATCATTGTTAGGTGTTATTTGACAAAGTAGCAGGTCTTATGGGGCCGATAGCTGTAGGCGATTCTTTTGTTGAACATCAGTCATTTTACTAACTGAGTGCATGTCATTCTCTAATAAACTTGTTGAGATGGATGCTGAAAAATGACATTTTTTTAACAGCTTTTGGTAAATGCAATATTAGAAAATATAATTGTATTGTAAACATTGCATTAATGCACCTAACACTATGCCTCTTGTATTTAAAAATCTTAACATTTAAAGCTGAAATCTGCTACTAGTTTGGTAGGCCTATATTGTGAGTGAGTGTTTTTTTTTCTTTCTACCAAAATGTCAGAGAAGATACATAATGCCAATCATGTGATGCTATGCAAATATCGTCCTCATTGGTTAAGTGGTAAAAACTAGGGCTGACAAATTAACATGTACATTTTTACTATATTCATTATAGAAAAAATGATGCAACAAAAAATGTAAATGTAATGTAAATGTAATATAAGAATACAAACGTCAGAGGTTGAATTTGATATTGGTGATGCATGCAAATATGTAGTATTTAGTACGTAGTATTGATATAAATGCAAAACTCATCTTAATAAATTAGTCTACTCAGGTGTCACTCATAGTTTAAACAGTTTTTCTATTAGGCCTACCGTAGATGTGAATGCGTCTGACACAGACTGACTCGGACATTCTCCATTTGGACAAAAACTATTGCTGTCAGCTGTCAGTGTCAAACAATCCCAAGAGGCTGGACACTATTTCATCTAGATCAAAAACTGACAAAAAATGATTTAATGCCATGGAGACCTACAATATTTAACACTAGGTGAGTGGGAATCTTAACTGGAGGAGAGAGTAGGCCTACACATCACAGTGCAAGAAAGAAGTCTAATCTTGAGGCTGTAATAAATTGCAGATGACAACATTAAATGCATAAGAGGAGACTACCCGATGTAACATGAACCTTAAGTTCAAACCACGACTTTCAAAGTCGCTTGATTGATGTGCAGCACACACTTCACGTCTCTCTTGTGATCGGGTATTGTGACGTTGTTGTGTGATTCATACTTCATCGGCGACAGGGGGTCACACACTACAAGATGTTTCACCCGACGAGGTCAAACTGGAGTTTGGAGATGGATTGTTTCATGAGCATATATGTTTCATAAGCATATAGGCTAGGCAAATCTCACAAAGCACAGCCTAATATAAGCCTATCCCTCTGTAGTAGCATTTGCACTTCGCACCTCGTTAACATTGAACTAGTGTTCTGATGATTTATTCTACCCGTTTAATTTCTTCCTCAACATACTGCGCATGCGCACAGAAGATATTGCGTCATTTTCGCTATGCTTGAGACAGCGCCCATAGATTTGTGCTACCATAATCTGGATTCCCAGCTAGTACTGTTATTGCATGTTTGTATCAAATGTATAAGGCTTCTTGTCATTTTACTTCTTACATCTTACATAGAATATGATTTGGTTAACGTTATTTGCCCAGTTATGGTTTAACATTTGTATATGTAATAATTATTAGCATAATGTTAACCAATTTACACCATTAACAACAACAAATAGATTGTTTGGGAATATTTTTAATTGTATTCTATAAATCTATTCCAATTTACGAAATACTGTAGTATGTAGGCATAAAGCTATGTGTGCATTGTTTGCAACAATAAGACGCTTTTAATATCACATTATACTGTGAGAGAGTTACAAGTTTGTGGGATCTTGAAAATGGGAAAACTGAACACATAATGTAGCAATTTCCGAGAGCTAACGATAGCATTTTTCGACAAGGCAGCATAAATCATCAGAACACCGGTACATTTCTCAATCACAATATTTCCCACCACTGATGTGGTTAGAATTGTTTAAAGTAATTTTAATCAAATATAAAGTTATAAAACACCTGTAGCCTCTCACGAGGCCTCATGTGTTGTATAGCTACACCCCAGTGCCTGTAGCCTGTCATGAGGCCTCATGTGTTGCATAGCTACACCCCAGTGCCTGTAGCCTGTCATGAGGCATCTTGTGCTGCATAGCTACACCCCAGTGTCTGTAGCCTATCATGAGGCATCTTGTGTTGTATAGCTACACCCCAGTGCCTGTAGCCTGTCATGAGGCATCTTGTGTTGTATAGCTACACCCCAGTGCCTGTAGCCTCTCACAAGGCCTCATGTGTTGTATAGCTACACCCCAGTGCCTGTAGCCTGTCATGAGGCATCTTGTGTTGTATAGCTACACCCCATCATTTCACATTAGACACCTTACACATTTTAAAAAAATCCCAATTTCTAATGCCACTTTGTAGTTATAAAGTCAAGATGTAAATGCAGTTTTGAACTTAATTGTAGCAAAAGGGCACACATTAATTGATGCAAATAATTGATAGGAATTAATTAAATTAATTTAAAGCATGTAATTAATTAGATTAAAACGCATCACTTTCAAGCATCCACACTAAGGCCCAGGTATACTACCACGGGTGGCCTCGGCCTCTTCCAAGTATACTTGTTTCTCTTCTCAACATCTTGTGGATGTGTTGGCCTATTTCTGTTCATGCAAAGTACTGCTTAGCGATCTTTATAACTGTGTTTTCTGTATGCACACACTGTTCCCCATGCACAATATTAGTGTAATTAAGAGATTTGGTGGAAACAAATGTTTTTGAAACATTTCGAACAAATGTTCATAAGCGTAGCAGGACATCCAGTGCCGTGTGCATTGGGAGATGCGCTGACTGTACGCATTACGATATTCACGTCATGCACACCAGCCTTGTATGCGGAACGTATCCTTCGACTTTAGGGTGTGCATCTCGAGTCATTGGTCTAGTGCTTTGTTATTAAAATAGATAACATTTTTTTAAAAAGAACCCAAGATTAATGACGATTGCGACTACAAATGAAATTTCGCCAATTGTAGCAATACACCGTCTTTCTCTTGTTAATTCACACAGTTTTAGATAGCGATGCCTTCAGTGTAGCACACTTATTAAGTCATCAGTAGTGACACGGTAATCACAGAGTGACATCAGTGATTACTTTACAAGGGCTACACAAGCGTACAGTACAGACGGTTACACTGGAGCACATAACAGAGCCATGGATAATTACACCAGCATATAGTGTAGTGCGTCTCGTCCCCCACCCAGGCAGTAAAAGCACAGGTACTAGCCTCTGGGCACCTGCCATCCATGTTCCTCGTGTGTTCCACTGGGACAGGGAAGTAGACGGAGAAAAGAAAGAAGGGAGGAGAGGAGTTGAGCGAAGCCTGTGTCAATGATGGGAAGAGTGGTGTCGGTGTCATGCTCTGAAGAAGGCCACTAGGCCAACACGTACGCGCATGTATTGTGGCCAGAATAAACTGGGAATTTTGTAGTCAGAAAGAGGTGGGCCAAAATTGGTATAATTGATGGAGCTCCATATTATGTTATACTGTCACAGTGTGCACGGTGATCATTAGTGACGGGTTGCTTTAGACAATTACTCAGTGTGCGTCCACACACTATAGATTTTGAGGTAGCAAATACTCAAAAATGGGTGGCAGAAAAAAATGCCAATGAAACTTAACCTGCACGTGGTATTCAAAACTGGAAGTTGGCTGTAGTAATTGTAGCAATTTGATAAGATGAATTTCTTTGGAATTAACTCCAAGGTTTTTTATTTTATGCTGTTTTTCTCTGTATGAATTAAAAAGGTTAAAAACTTTCTAAAAACTAAAGCTGAGTTAGCAGAACATAAATTCATAACCATGTCTTTTTTGCTATACTCTTGATAGATCAAATTAAAGCTGAATTTTTGATGTTCAGAACACAGTGTTTCAGGAAAACATTATGTATGTATATATGCAGGGTGTGATGCATTTCATGTTTACAGAATTTCAGAGCTGCAAGTACAAAATCCAAAATTCGTGCTAGCATAAACACTGTTTTATCTGTATGAGTTGGATCGACTAGATATAGGTTCCAACTTCCAACACTACAATTACCTTTTTAATAGTGAAGTGTCAAGACTGCCACCTGGATGAAAGAGCACGACTAACTTCAGATTTTCCAAAACACAATAGATGCTGTACATATTGTAAATATTGTCTCTAACATCTTCGTTATCACACAATGTTAATGATTCGTGCATAATTTTAAGCAGGAATTGTCTACTTCCTGTCAATTCATAATGATTACCTGCTATCATTACGAGTACATCACGAGTACATTGTAAACCTGCGCTGCATGTGTGTTTGTCAGCCCACCTCCATGCTTGCAGAGACCCTTGCCTCTGAAATATTTTCTGTAATTCTCTATGGGTAAGCCCTGATGCATGTGTACGTTACATGCACATGAGGGGGCAAAGCAACGACGAGCCCTGATGCATGTGTGCGTTACAATGCATGTGAGGGGCAAAGCAACGACGAGCCCTGATGCATGTGTGCGTTACATGCACGTGAGGGGGCAAAGCAACGACGAGCCCTGATGCACGTGTGCGTTACAATGCATGTGAGGGGCAAAGCAACGACGAGCCCTGATGCACGTGTGCGTTACATGCACA
>JAODOY010065118.1:0-10000 GCA_025399855.1 Forbesichthys papilliferus
CTCCCCCCCCCCCCCCCCCCCCCTCTCTCTCCTTCCCACCTTTCCTTAGTCCCTCCCTCCCACTCGTGGCCTATTTTCATCTCTCTCGTGTTGTCCCACACATGTGCTCCTTGTCACACAACCTCCCGGGCATCTTTTTTGTACCTTTGACTGTATCGCCTCTGCTGCTCTGCCCATTTTCTAGGACAGTGTTGACCTGCTTTCCTGCGCTTCACGTGTCAGTGTCTCACGTGTGTGTGTGTGTGTTTTCTCACACAACTTTACCTTCCAAGTTTACACTTGGTCACTACTACAATTTAATTTAAAATGTATTAGGCTACTGTATGCGCCCAGCATTCACAAAACATTATATTACAAATATTAAAATTGCCAAATGCTTCAGTGATAACAGCTTGTTTAACAAAACATAATTAAATACTTTTTACAATGCTCAACCTGATATGGCTTGCAGGGGAAAAATGTAAAGACCTACTTGACTGATGTACAACATAACAAATAGGTCTACATAACCAAGTCAGTCAGAAGGTCCAATAGGTCATGCAGATAGACTATCATTCAAGAGACAGAGCAAAGACACTGGAACAGTAAATATCATGAGTCAGCAGTCTCTTCTATATTACAATGGACACACCATTTTCAGACATTCAATTAAACGGTGTGTAGATGATTTGATGCCTATTTCTAGTCGCTCTGTATATGTCTGTACTGTTTTCTTACCGGTATGAATTGTATTTCTACTGTAACTGCTGATTACCTGTCCAGAGACCGAAAATTAGCCGCTGGCCAAAACCAGTACTTTTACAGAAGTGTTGATTAATGTACACTATCCCTGTAAGAATCAAGCTAAATCAATGTGAATGTGTGTAACCTTCACAATAACACAGCTCAGACAGTGACATATGCCCGCAACGTTAGTCTGCTGTGATGTGCAGAGAGAGATAGAGATAATGTGAGAGAGAGAGAGAGAGAGAGAGAGTGATAAATATAATGAGAGAGAGAGAGGGAGAGAGATAGAGAGAGAGAGGGAGAGAGAGAGAGTGAGAAAGAAAGAGAGAGATAAATATGAGAGAGAGAGAGAGAGAGAGAGAGGGAGAGAGGGAGAGAGAGATAAATATAATAAGAGAGAGAGGGAGAGAGAGAGAGAGAGGGAGAGAGAGAGAGAGCTGCTAGACACTCAAACACGCGGGCGGTGTGCGGCACGCGGCTTGAGCCTCCCTCGTGCAACCTCGCCAGAGACTCGTGTTCCTGCCACGTGCATCCTCGGACAGAAGGTTGTGCAACGAGACTGTCTGCCTTCGCCCCGCCCACGAGGACAAGACACCGTCACCGCCCGCACTCCCGCTCGTCTCACGTTTTTCCCATTCATGCCGTACACGTTACTCCCGGGCGCTGTCCAAGGTACCTCTTAGGCCTATCTAGCTTTTAAATAAACAAAAAAAGTAAGGCAGGATAGAGCCCACGGATCCGTTTTGGCATAATAAAAAAGGGACGATGTACGTTTTTATTTAGGCTTTAGGTGATTAACCTTTTTGCAATATTTGTTACCCCTTTATTATTTCAACCTACTTCGCTTATGTGATAGAAAGTAATATAATGTAGGCTTATATTTTAACAAGATTTGACGAAAGGCTATGGACAGATATACAGCAAGGAAGACCCATATCTACATAACCTATTTCTAAATAAAATGCCTGAAAGACCTGACAAAATCGCAGATTCCAAAAGGTTCTTCCAAGAAGAATGAATTAGATTTGTTGGAAATACCATATCCTATACCATAATGCCCTAAGTGCTTAGGTAACATATCCACTTATTTGCTGCATGTTAACCGTGTCATATGATGATATACAGGTATGTTAAGATGACTTTGGTTTCGGTGTGACCCACATTCTGCGACCGCGGGAGCGGTTGAAGGCGGCCGAGTTGTACAAATAGTCTATTTCCCTTTAGGTAAAAAGTACCAACAGAAGCGCGCACATGTCAAGCCATGCTGACGTCAGAGACAGTGGGCGTAAACCTAAATCAGATAGGTTGTAAAGGTGTAGCCATATGTGTATGTGTTGGAGGTAGGGGAGGCGTGCAGAAAGGAGGAGTTATGTAATGAGCTTTAGCATAACCGCGGACCAATCACAGCGTCTGAGAGACGAGCGCACTGAAAACAAAACGCACATGCTGGATTTGCCGGTCCATGTGAACGTAACTGGGTCTGACACGAATACATCGCAGGGCTGACGGTTAGTATAGCCTACACCTGACACGGACCGACCGTTGTGCGATGACCTAGTTTCCGAACCGCACCTTGACCCGTGAAATGCATGATGTTAAGCGCATTTGCTTTTCAAAACCCTTTTTCGTTTAGCATTGTAGAAATTATAAAAATAACTTAACCGTCACACTCAATGTTTTGTAGACAACCTTTTATAATTACCGAGCAGCAGCATAAATCGCATAGGCTATAGGCACTGCCCAGAGGATTACAACATTGTATTAGGCTACTTTTACAAATTACAAATATTCATTTATCCTGTAGCCTGTTGCTAAATTTCCCACGATGTAAAATACACACATTTACGGTTTACGCACAAATTATAACATAATATGCGTATATAGTCTACACCCAATCCAAAACGACCGATGATAGACAATATAGGCTACCACTGATATCGGTCCATGCAGAAAATATAGGCCTATTCTTATCTTCTCGGAGCGTGGCCAAAACAATGTTGATTCACTTTCACCTGCAGCATTTTGACTGAACCCCGTGTAAAGTGACACCCTAAATGACATGTTCAAACTGCAAATTAAATCAATCTCCCATAATATTACTTTTATGTATGGTCCAGCCTGCACAAGCGTGAGGCGAACTTATTACATTGTGCACTAATTGTTCAGCAATCAATCAAAACTCAAAATTATCATAGGGTATCGGCTTTTAACAATAAATATTTTACAGTATAGGCCTTCGCATAACTCAGACCATATGCCTAGAAATTGTTTACCTGTGTTGTTATTGTTGCTTGTGTCCATTGCTGTCGTCATCGTGAGTTCTAAAAATGCCATTCGGACATCTTTTTAATTCCGCAGACCCTCAATATTAACAGTTAGTCTAAATCCGAAAACAGCTGATCGTTTCTGCGAAGTTGATGCTTGAATCTGCCAGATGGCTCATCTCTGTTTAATTATTGAAAATATGTTCTCCATTCCACCATTCTATCTGAGTTTAAGTAGAAGTCAGTGAATTACTGCAGCAAGTGGTGCAGGAAGCCGATCTCGCTCACTCGCTGTTTCATGTGTGGGGAAAAAAGGCGTGCGCATTGCACAGTCTATGCTCTCACTCCCCCTCTCGTTATGCTGCCTGGCAAGCTCTCTCTCTCTCTCTCTCTCTCTCTCTCTCTCTCTCTCTCTCTCTCTCTCTCTCCCTACTCCCCCCCCCTCCTCCTTGGAGGAGCGCAGCACACGCGGCAGAATACGGGACCATGTGACCGCGGGGAGAACCTTGTGCCCCAGTGACACAGTTTTTCTCCGAAGTACTTTTAAACTCTCCGTGCACGTGGAGATGCGGTCTCCGCTCAAGTGATTGTGGGATATGTATGCTAGAATGTTAGAACGCTACTACAAACTCACCATATAGACATGTAGGCTATGAAGTACAGGTAAGTGCAGGCAACCATGCAGGCAACTCGAAGACAGAAGGTGTAAAGACACTATATATTTAAACCCCACAGGAAGCTAAAGTAAGATAGGGCAAACACCCACTCACACCTTTGATTTTCAAAGCCTTTTTAATTAAGTGAATACACACTGAACACTATAATTAACTTGATATGAATAGGCCACCTAAGATCATCACAATAAAAATCCAATCCTGTGTAATCACATAGGTTTATTCATGTTAAATCATGCTCACTTTGATGTTAAATTTATGTTTAATTTCCAAAGAGCAATAAAAAAATTAAGGTGAAATGATCTTATATTATGTTTGCCTTCATTGGTTAACCAACACTTTTGAGTAAATATTTTATGTAACACTACCTTTTAACCAAGATTAGAGGACATTGCCTAACGCTGCTATGATTAAAGGTTCCAGTTCGACTGGGACCACACAAATGTACAGTAAATGGACTTAATTTGTAAACATTTGTGTCCATCTAATGATTTATGCTATTAGTGTGTATAATGCAAATTAGGATCTGGGCTGGGCTGTGATGAGGGTACAGTTACACTGTAAAATAATGGTTGTCATTGTAGTAATCTAATGATACTTGTTACAGAGATCATAATTAGAGAAGAAAGATTAGAAGGATTAAGAGCAATCCAACTATATCTATGTTTACTCCTTATCCTGCCTATTTCTGACAGTTTTGGCTAAAGCAATTTGGAATATAATTTAATATGCAGATCATGCAAGTTTGCCTATTCCCTGTAATGTAAATATTATCTCTTTAGTGCAAAATAGATTTTGCACAATCCAGTATGTTCGATTTGTTGATCATTTGCAAAATGTTTGTATAGGTCTCAAGGACTGGTTATTGCAGCACCTTGCCAAATAGCCAGATATGGACTGGAATACGTGCCTTAAATTCTAACTAAATGTGAGCCTAAACCTTGGCACATGACAGGTTTACGAGTGTCTCCCTATAAGGCTCATGTTGCGAGCACACACAGGAGATGGAGAGAGATACAGTGGCAGCGCTTCCGAGAAATGGTTTTATTACGCGTGTATAACCACGCCCCTGCAAATGTTATATCCTAGGGCTTTTGATGTTTTTTTAAATAATTATTTTTTAAATAATTATTTGACCTTGATTTTACTAGGCAAATCAATTAAGAACAAATTCTTAGCCTATAGTAAGAGCCAAAGTTAACCTGTTGGGAAGGGTGTGAAAGAAAAAAACATAGATTTAAAGATATTTTAAACAGTGCAAATACATGGTTAAAAAGCGATATACAGTACAGAATACAAAACACAGTCAACACGACATACAGTATCTAACAGAAAAAAGACACGGGTGAATGCAACCAAAGCAGATTCCTTAACAAGCTTTACGTGGAGTCAGGAGAACATAACAGATTCAGTAGTGTCCAAGACACATAACACAGGACAGCTGCAAGTTTCTGTGGCAGTGATTACGTGTTTAAATGTATGTAATAGAATGACAATTTTTAAAGGTTTTTGCAGCTCATTCCAATCAGTAGCATACGGCAGCAAACTGAAATATGGCAATATGTTAGGGGAGGGGCTAAGAGGGGGACCCCCATTAACATTAATGTTAACATTTGAATTGGATGAAGTATACTAAGTTTATCAATGAAAACCAGCCAGGTCCTGGGGTGATTTCTAACAGATATAACGATATGATAAAATGCAGATTTAAAAGAAAAACTGGAATTTTGTCAATATTAACACCATCAATCCTATTACTTCGTTAACAGCTCAAAACCCTAATTTTAGGGTGCAGTTACACTTTAACGTACAAAACAACTAACCTAATACTAAGAAGCACCTGCACACCATCCACCTTTCTTAATTGGTATCTATTTTATCAGCGGCCTGCTGATAAAATAGATATTAATGCCCTAGTTTGGGCACTATGGTCCATTATCCATTATTAGGCACTCTAGGATGGGGGTGGGTGGGGGGTGGGGGGGGGAGGGGGGTCAGTATGGACCAATGCTCATTACATAGGCAGGGTACAGAAGAGTGTTACTTTGAAAGACTTTGGAAGTTCACAGAAAGACATGAAAGTAGCCTAAATGGGTCTAGATCATCAAAGCAGCCCAACTGCTATCCATCCATCTTTAGCTGGTCACTGCTGAATACCACAGAAACCCCACAGGCAGCCGATTGGCCTACAGTTTCCCAAGTTTAACTTGGCTTTAGCCCGGCATAACATTACAGCCTATAGTTCATCACAGGGTCATTAACGAGGCAGGCAAACAGTTTTAGCTGGAGCGCTTTACATGACAAGTATCGTGTGAGGTGCCAACCTGGCAGGAATTGTCGCTAATGCACGATTGAATAAAAAGTATAGCTACTGCAGGTCTGCGGCTGCCGAAGAGCATGTTTCTCACCAGGCCTGTACACGAGGGGGCGCTGTTTAGCAAAAGGTATGCGGCAGAAATTATACAGAGCAATCAGAGCGCGGCGGTGCCGCATAACGTGTGCGTCTCTTCAGTGGGCGCCGTTCCAAACGACCGGCCCGCCCTAATGATGGCGCTCTGATTTCAGTCTTATTTTAAACACCACTCAGCTCAGCAGCATCACATGATAATGGGTCTCCTATGTAAGCCTCTATCTATAACATAATCTTGCTGGAGTTTCTGGAAGTAGGCCATATAATTATATAATTATTATAAGCAGGTAGGCATGGTAGTCCAAATGTGTATATGCAGCATGCTTGTTGTTGTGAAATAATAGCATTAGTGTATTTTATTGTTGTGGCCTTTGTAATGGAATCTATAGGCCTATGTGTATATATTTAGAACATCTGTAACATAATGTTCTTCAATGTGACTGATACATTGTGAAGATTAAATGCAAATGAAAGCATTAGCCTATCAAAGCATAATGTGACCATATAAAGCAGCTCTTTACAGCTTTAGGGTATCAAAAGTAGGGTAGAACACAGCATGGAGCATAGTAAGAGCATAGCTAAGAAGATCACCATGAATATTACCCTCAGCAGAAACCTTTTAGACTAGCTAAGAGTTTACAGATAAGGCACAGGTTGAAAATAGGATTAGGCCCTATGGTCAGGGCTCTGCAACCTGCGGCTCTTGAGCCCCTCTACAGTGGATCCCTCTGACTTTGACTAACATTATATAACTTAAGATAGGGTTTGCACCCCCTCCCCTCTGATTTCACCAAATGGATCTAGTCCATTCAACATTGTGAGTGCACAGTAGTTGGGCATGTGTTAGTATTTCATATATTCTGTTTTCAATTCACCAGAAATAAGCATTTAAGTGCTTTATTTTTTTTTAAAATTATTTGACTAGCATTTCACTGTCCTTCCAGTTAAAAATCACTCCTATAAAATGGGGAAAATGTAGTTCTACTAGTAATGTTTATAGGCTAATTTAGTATAATACAGCTCCAGACAGATGCATTTAAAATGTTATGGGTGTCAAAGACCCCTGCCCTATAGGTGTATCCTTGTTTCACAATAAAGTAATGGAGAAAGGACAATGATTTTGACATATAGGCTATTTACATGTTACATAAAGTAAATAAAAAAAAATGTATGTGGCTTTAATAATCATTAAACTAGTATACTGTATACAGTATGCCCACATAATGACACTACAAATACTACACATTTAAACACATGTAGTTACTATTCCATATAGCTTTTTTTCTGTTTAAGGGACTCGTGTAATTACACACAGACAATCTATATAGGTATAGGTGTCTTCCTTGTCCTATCTTTACTGTATAATTGATGTAGTCTAATCTGCTGCAACTGCGAACGTTGCCTATGCTTTTATAAACTGGGCCATCTGCTGGAAAATAAGATTCACCATCAACACGGTCAAAGTTAGTGAGTATGAGTAGAAAAATACAAAATAAAAACAAAAGCAGACGACATGATATTCAACCCAAGACAGACATGTGATTCAAATTTAGTTTTGGCTCAAATAAATAAAAATATGTTTTGCAGTTTCCAATCACACAGTAGTCCTATATGTTATAGCCTGTTGCCTCCTTCTGAGTTTACAGTCTCTAGTCTAGTAGGACCAGACAGACAGGTACGTGCCATGCCCAAAACTCAGTGACTGTCTGATAAAAAGTTATCACCGTATGAAAAAGTGAATGTTTTGATTACTCCATTTAAAACTGGTAAAAATGTATGTATTAGTTATAATCTAGTACACATTACAGATGAAATATCCTACTATAAATTATGATAATTTAAAAAAATGTTCATATTAGGTTATAATTTGTTTACAAGACGAAATAATAATATATAATATATATAAATAATAATTTTATTAGAACAATCAATTTTGGGCACACCTGCAAGTGGCTTTTACAAGTCGTTATTAGATCTACAGCAGGGGGCGGTAAACTCGTTTGAATGTGTTTTCTTACTGGCGCCCGCATATACACGCAAAGAAGAGGTGTTGGAAGTGAAAACATAAACTGAGTTCTTTTTAAATTACAAAATCAATATTACACTTATAATGGAGGTGCCTGGACCAGACAGCGATTGGAGAAGTGCTCAGTTTCGACAAAAAGTCGTTGCACAAATGTAGGTTATGTTTTGAGGATATTAGCTAAAACAGCGCTTCAGATTTGTACTTTTATAGGCTTACCGTACAATACTGTATATTAGACAAACCTTAAACTATTTAACGCTAGCCGAGTTAACATTACGTTATCAATAAGATTATTGGGCGCGTTGAAAATACCATAAATAAATAGAGTTTGCTTTCGCCATTACGTGAAAAAATGATGTAGCAACTGTTATGCGCTCTCTGCGAAGCTAACGTTTTTAATTGACCAAGCTAACACAACAGTGGCGTAGCTACTTGCCTAGCTTTAATTAAGCTTACCTACCAGTTCCTGGTTCTAGCTAATACATCGTGGGTTTAATTCAGGCACACACATCCATAAATACGAGCACACTGGCTCTGGTTATTTTAGTATTCAAGTTTCATATGTGACAAGCTTGCAAAAATTAACCCTTAACATAACTATAACATTTTTTTTTTTTAAATGTGCGTTTTATTTCAGAATAATGGTAACGCAGTATGCAGCATACCTAGTATTACCGTATGCAGTCACCGGTTTGTGCCGATTGCTGTATCTTATGTTTCTGTGGTTTTCAATCGATCAAATACACAGAAAAGCAAGAAATTGTAATGAAATGCTATAGACACTAACTACATCAACAACAACAATGACGTACCGGTAGTGGTAATCATAAACAAAATAGTAACACATATGTGTATAATGTTATACATCTATGTTATACATCTATTTTTATTTGAGTGGTCGCCCACATAAGATACTTTATTGCCACTGAATGTACTTTGCGTAATTCTAGCCATACAATGTTTTTGTAGAGATCCTTGTTTTATTTACACTTTCAGTGAAGACGCAATGAGAAAGGCCGGGACTGCGCACACGAAGACAAGCAATGACATGGAAAACCATGTTTATGTCAAAGCCAAATCAAGAGTAAGCTATAGCCCCAGTCACACATTTTGTAACAATTTAGTTAGAAGAAATATAATAATAATAATAATAATGCCAAGTGAGGGAGATTTAATTTCTGAATAATTATTTTAGGAGGAATATTTATCTTTGGTGGCGAGGCTGATCATACACTTCAGAGACATTCGTGAGTATCAACATTTAAAGGCTGTTTGAAATGTGATTTGTTCCTACACTAGCCGCAAATTAAGTTATCTGTGTTATACATTTATATATGTTTTTATTATATTAAGTATATAGCAAAAATGTAGAAGTTCTTGTTATAAAATGTATGTAGGGTTGGGTACGTTTGAATCAATACTTGTACCGGTACCTCAAATTCAGTAAAAGTATTTAATGATAGTGTTTTAGGAGGTTAAATTAGTAGAAGTATTTTAGGACCACTAATTACTGTTTTTTTAATTTTTTTTATTCACCCAGTGCGATTTTAGATCTTTCCCACTGCCACTAATGTATGAAGCTGGCAAATGCAAATATTTCACTGTGCACAGAACACCACAAACCTGAAATATAGAAATGCAGAGCAAAATAATGAAATATAGTATTAAATAATTACATTTGGAAATAGATAAATATAAATATGTCAGTCTCAGATACAATTCAAATTAGTTACCGATTGATTTGACCTTAGTCGCTACTCAATACTACCGATGTAATTAGGTCTGTACTCTTCAAAGTACCCAACCCTAATGACATGGAGTAAATGTACAGTAAAGTATGTGTCATTCTTGCTAACTTTGAGCTCATATACGGCTTTGTTGATACCAGCGGTGTTCGCTA
>JAODOY010065118.1:12500-15889 GCA_025399855.1 Forbesichthys papilliferus
ACAGCTGCAGCAGCAGCAGCAACATGCCCAGGCACAGGCTCAAGCTCAGGCACAGGCTCAAGCTCAGGCCCAGGCTCAAGCCCAGGCCCAGGCTCAAGCCCAGGCTCAAGCCCAGGCCCAGGCCCAGGCCCAGGCCCAGGCCCAGGCTCAAGCCCACGCACAAGCCCAGGCCCAGGCTCAAGCCCAGTCCATCCAACACATGGTACAGCAGAAGCAGGTACAGGCCCAGGCCCAGGCCGGGCAGCTAACCCCCCATTCGCAGCAGCAGCAGCCGCCTGGCATGACGCCCCAATCTCTGCCTGGCCAGATGCCGCCCGCACAGCACGTCCCCATCGGCTCCCTCAGCCAGCAGCAACAGCTCAAGATGCAGGCCCTGCAGGTACTCTGATCTCTAGAGTTACACAATCACACTGCCCTCTAGTAGAGAGTTACACACACACACACACACACACACTGCCCTCTAGTGGAGAGTTACACACACACACACACACTGCCCTCTAGTGGAGAGTTACACACACACACACACACACACACACACACACACACACACAGCTCAAATGTAAAGCCTTTGTAATTACTTGAAATGCTTGAAGAAATTCCACACATGCGGGTGTACATACATCGTGTATACATATACATGGATCGACTTTGAAAGTCATGTAGTCTGAACTCGGCATATCACGTCTTGGGTGGAATTTAGCTGCGTCTAATTCAAGAGATCAGAGAGCCAGATACACGAACAATACTGACATTTACTGGCGGACTTAAATATAGCTCAACTGTGTCTTTCTGTTAATACATTATTTACCTATAATTAATGAAGGCTATATCTATGTCCCCCCGTTGAAAATGAATTATTGTCCAACCCTAAGCAACGTATACAAAAGCCCAACAGGCTGTTCCTGCCGTTGGGGGAGAGTGTGTGCAGAACGCGATTCTGTCTTTCGGAACTGCGACACGAAACCGTGGACGATGATATTGTGATTTCTGTCTCGGTTTCAGAACCGTTACCCAACACACACACTGTTCTCTGGTCAGGGCTACCATGCGGTCCTTATTGGCATGTAATGCAAGTAATTGTAATTTATTGTTCTAATAAAATAATATATTTTAATTGATGATGATGATAATATTATAAGTAATTGTAATTTATTGTTCTAAATAAAATAAAATATTTTAATTTATGGTCATTTTATTATTATTATTATAAATAATTGTAATTTATTGGTAAAATAAAATATTTTAATTTATTATGATGATGATTATTATAATCATTATCATTATTATAAGTAATTGTAATTTATTGGTCTAATAAAATAATATATTTGAATGTAATGTAATTCCATTATTATTATTATTATTATTATTATTATTAGTAGTAGTAGTATTACTACTACTGCTATGTATTGCTTATTAAAACAACCAAAAGATAAACAGGGAATCATTTCACTCTGATGCTTTAGCACACACATGCTAGCCAGCACTGAGCTTGAGTAGCAGCTGTTAACAGAGCCCTCTGTGTGTGTGTGTGTGTGTGTGTGTGTGTGTGTGTGTGTGTGCAGGCCAGAGCCATTCAGCAACAAGTGGCGCAGCAGCAGGCCCAGCAGGCCGCGGCACAGGCCCAGCTAGCCGCAGCATCCACTGTGCCCGCCCAGGTGAGAACGCAGCTAGCTCGCTAGCCTGCTAGCCTACGGCCTGGGTGGGAGGGTGTAGCATGCAGCCAGCTAACTAGCTAACCAAAGTAGTGCGGTACTAAGCGATTCATGTTTTGGCAATTAACCTAGCGATTCATTTTTTTCAATCCGATAACTAAATTATCGATATCTAAAATCATCCATTCAGTGGCATAGGGTTCAGAAGCTGTTGTGCGGTCTGCACCACTTTGTTTGTGTTCCTTGTTAATAAGCCAGGACATTGTAGAACCACTACATTATTGTTTTCCGCATGTACAGAGAATGGGCAGCTAGCATGTTACCATCACGGACTACCTTTAACATAAAATCAAAAACGGTGCATTCTTAAACAAATCTAACACACCAAAGCAGATGCATGAACTCCCCTCCTCTCCCTTCAGACTCTCATGTTAGGCTGCTTTAGGATAGTTCAGTTATACATATCATTAGGCTATATCGTCTGTAAATGGTCGAGACGGACAAGGAAGCATGGTGTTCAAGCATGCGGTGCTTTTAACAAGGCAGAGAGTGACAGCACTCGAACACGCCAGGCCAGCGGATGCATGCTTTATGTTTGTGCACGCGTGGTGTACAATGGGCACGAAGCGAAAATGGCTCCGCTAATCTTCACCGCTTCAATGGGTCCGCGTTCGCGTTTTTGCTGAATGTTTTCGTTGATGCTTTACTACAAATGCATGTCACTAGCAGAGTGCTAACGCTAACATTGTTGGGAGCTGCTGTCCTGGTACTTTAATATATTACACATTATTTGTAATGGGTCTGTATACAAGATAATGGTCCATACTTCACAGGCTCAACTGATGTTACCTACTTGATTCTGTGAGGATTGCAGGCGTTCCAGGGGGCGACAATCAGTTCATGTCCAGTGTCTCTGTGGACTAAAATTGTACAGCCTTTTTATTTTACTTGAGCTGGGGGGGTTAACGTTATTTCTTGGCAACATTTTTAAAAGCCTGTGCATTTGCTCTTCCCCAATGTAAACGTTGAGAATCACTTCTCCGCTACATCTCGTTAAACTCAAGTCATTCCAAAGTAAGTAAAGTAAAAAAACTTAGTGTATGCATTTGAGTAGGTTGTCCATGAAAAGACGGGAACAATTGCGTCCCGTATTGACTTAGTAAGGGACGGTGCATTTTATTGTTTAATAAAGGACAATCCTGTATTATAGGGGACTGGTGGCAAACTTAGCTGGTGAGCTATCTTACCTCCCAGGTGGGAGGGTGGGGGTGAGTAGCCTGACTCAATTATCGCGGAGATTACAGTCTGGAAACCCTGTTCGCTTTAGCATTACCACAGCCACCTGGATGGGGGACCAATCAGCAGCAGTGGGGGTGGCTATGTATGAAGCCAAGCCTGTGTTTTGAAATGGTGGTAGAGAGATATTTCATGGAGCAATCAATGGTCCAATCAATCGGGACCAAATTTCGGTACTTTAGCGCACGTAAAGAGAGAAACGCGAGAAAGATTACATCATCCCTAAAGGAGTTTTCAGTATCTAGTCTTCATCTTCAATGGATAAATAGCTCTTTATTTTAGCGCGTTACACATCTATGTGTCTAAGTGTAATATGTGCGATCCCATCAAGAGAACCCAATCAAGGGCACATGCTATGCTAACGTAAGATAACGTATTTCTGCTT
Organism: Forbesichthys papilliferus; assembly: GCA_025399855.1. NCBI lineage: Eukaryota > Metazoa > Chordata > Actinopteri > Percopsiformes > Amblyopsidae > Forbesichthys > Forbesichthys papilliferus. The sequence goes on from JAODOY010065118.1 coordinate 15,834, forward strand.
CGGAGAATGTAGTTCAAACACAGCATATATCACTAGCAGGGTAGGGGGTGTTCGAG